>JAOANK020697021.1:0-11327 GCA_026257165.2 Telfairia occidentalis | reverse complement strand
TAATCATCAGATGAGTTAGTTTCGCTTAAGTCCACATCTTCCTATCAGGGTAGTGGAACTCATGTTGGAAGCATAACCGATTACCTCATGTTATGACTTTTAAAACCCTAGAAGTCAAAAACTTAATTATCTTAGAGTTTGAACTTGAGAAAAAAAATTAACTAAAAAGAACAAAAATCAAATTCTTCCCTTCTATAATTTTTTTCTTAATGAATTTCAGCTACTTAAAACTCATCAAATTTCAGCTGCACGAATTAACCTACTTGCCCCTTCTTTTTTTTTTTTCTTTTTCTTCTTCTTTTTCCATTCTTTTGCTGCAAACGCGCTTTACGAGGATATATATGATCTAGATCCTAAGCTCTGATACCAAATGACAAAAAAAAAACTTAGAGGATTACAATTAAAAACCGGCAGTTGCACAGATGACAAAATAGGGGGAAAAATAGGGATAACAACATATATGGCCATTTAAAACAGTCAATTTTAGAAAATGGCTAAACCTTTTTCTGTTTTGAAGAATGACCAACTTAAAAATAAGATCATTTCAGTTTTTTTTTTTTTGTATGAAATTATTTGATATGAGAATTTTACTCTAACAAACCAATACCAATAATTTAGGGAATACAAAAAAAATATATTGAAGAAAAACTTTAAGAAAAAGTCTATAATCTAGAAAATCTAACAGAAAAAAATCAAATAAGATAGAAATTTAAATTAAAAGTAAGATATTCAAAATTTAAAATTTTTCAACAACACAATCAAAATCAAATAATTAAAAATAGAAACTTAAATCAATACATATCATTATTCAAAATAAATTTTAAAATGCTCTCTAAATCCTACTCCAAATAAAATATTGGCTACTTATCGTTGAAATCACTCATTTTAAGTTGAAGATATAAAAATAGTATATAAGTTATTGCCCAAAAATACTCTCTCAATACTTTATGATATTCCAAAAATAAATAAAAAAAATTACAAAATCACTTGCTCTTTAGGTTGTAGATATAACAACAATTTTAAGTTGTCGAAAAATACTCGCTAAATACTCTTTCTTATTTCTAAATACTCCAAATGATATAGCAACAATTTTAAGTTGTTAAAAAGTACTCTCTAAATACTTACTAAATACTCTTGCTTATCTCTTAATACTGTTAATGATATAGCAACAATTTTAAATTGTCTAAAAGTACTTCCGAAATACACACTAAATACTCTTGCTTATCTCTAAATATTCTCTACTTATCTCTAAATACTCTTTACTATTTTTCAAAATACAGGACCATTGGAATCAAAAATACTTTTTGGTATTGGGTGTTAGTCACGTTATCTCTCCCTTTTGCCTAAGAAAAATTTGCCTCAAAATTTTAAAATGTTCTCTACTATTCCTCTCTACTATTCCCAAAATAGTCTCTTTGGCTTGAAATCAAAAATATTTTTGGTGTTGGGTGTTTGCCACATTATCTCTCTCTTTTGCATAAGAAAAATTTGTCTCCCAAAATACTCTATTTAGCTTGGACTAATGAAATAATAATAAAAACAAATTGGTGTTGGGTGTTTTCCACATTATTTCTCGTTTTTGCAATATGAAAAGTTTGCCTAAATTTTTTTTCACCTTTTGATAGCAAAAATCATGTCTTGTATTTGAGATACCCAAACGTAGAGATGGTGTAACGCCCCAAGCCCAAGATTCGAAATCCGAATTCGACACTTATTGGCCCCGACACTCCCCTGCGACTTGGCCTCGCTACCTACTTGACTTGAGCTGCTTGCAAGAGTGAAGATTGCCCCCATAGACCAACACATGTCCTTCTAGCATGTTTTGTCCTCACTCACATGCTTCTTAGTAAATTTCCTAGGATGTCCCAACATAAGATTGTTCCAAGCCAAACACACTTAACTTTGAAGTTCTTATGATTGAGCCACCAAAGAGGAAGGTGCACCTTGTTGATATAGGTAGCCACTATAAGTTCTTTTAAGTCTTTCTTAATCATGCTTGCATAGTTTTAGGATCCATTTCATTCGGATGTAGTGTCGATTCATTCATGTACCCCTCCTCTACTCGGGCGTTACAGATGATATCGATGACTTTACTATGAGAAGCAGAAGAAGGAGGATCCTTGCCATTGAGGAGTAGAAGAAGAAAAAACACAAAAATGTCCAAAGTTATTGTACCTCTTGTGGAGATGTGGAAATATCCAAACCTAGAGATGCATGGAAGTCGATGACTTTTCCATGAGAAGTAGAAGAAGCCATTTTGTCTCTATTTTTTGGGAATTGAAATGCTCGGGAATGGTTGAGGGCTTTTTAGAGAGGCCAAGTGAAGAAATAAATAGATAATTATTTGGTTCAAAAAATGAATTTAGAAGAGAGAATTACCAAAAATAAAAATAAAAAAATAAAAATAAAAATCAAAAAATCAAAAAATCAAAAAAAGAAAAATCAATGAGAGAATTAAAAATTTAAAAAGACAAAAAGAGAGTATAACAAAAATAGAAAATGGTTAGAATCTAGAAGAGAGGTGGACAAAATTTATTTTGAATTCAAAAGGAATAATCGAATAAAAAAAGGTAAAATGTCCAATGTAAAAATATTAAACAGTTGGAAAAAACAAAATGATCATTTTTCATTATACAAAGTAGTTTAGCCACTTTTCAAAATGGTGAGACAAAAAAGGAAACCTACTCCAATTTCTCAAAAAAAAAAGTAGCAAAAATAGCACCACATTATCATTTTTGCAGATATAGCAAAATTTAATGAACTGGTCCAAAATAATAACCTAAAAAGACACATATGCCCTTCATTTTTGCGAGCGATTTACACATATGATATACTAAATTTACACATCTAATATACAAAATTTAGTATACTAAATTTAAACATTTGATATACTAAATTTAGTATATTAGTGATATACTAAATATTTACACATTTGATCTACCAAATTTAGTATACTAAATTTGCACATTTGATATACTAAATTTAGTACATTTAGTGATATACTAAATTCACAGGAAGATATACAAGTGATATACCTAATAAATCAATGAGCATTTTATGTTATAAATGACGTGTTTGTTCTAATTTGAGAAATTTATATAACAGTGAAAATTGCAACTAGCCGAATCTTGATTGTCATTTTATCAATGAATCTTGATATACTAAAATTACGCATCTAATATACATTTAAAATGAATGAAGATTTTATATTATCATTGCATATATATCTAAAATCATTTAAAAAAATATTTTGCATTAGCTCCATACTTGAGATATATCATTGATATTCAATTTATCAGAATTGAAATATATCAATTGAATTTAGATCGATGAAAAATGAAACTATTTTTTATAAACACAATCATTTAACTAAAAAAGAAAATTTTCATATATAATTGTTGATATACCTAATCATTGATATATCTAGTTACAAACCATTAACTAGCAAATCTATCAATGATATACCAAGTCATCATTGTCCATTAACTAGCAAATATACAATTGATACAAGTCATTATTGTCCAACAAGGGCAAATTTACATGTTCTACAATTATGACCAATACGGCGACAATTGAAGGTATCCTTTGTTGCATCAAACTGGAGTTCCTTCAATATCAGATTAAAAAAATTTGAAAAATCATCACTACATCAACTAAAACTCTACTAGTTTTGTAATCCAAATAGTAGTGTTTATCATCTTATTGACCACCATGAAAAACAACTATTGAAATCTAATCATAACTACAAAAATATAAGACTGATATTAGTATATAAACCAAAAGTTGTATAATGATATATATGATATATAACTAATATGCTTTATATTTACTTTATATTTTACTATATCAAATTATATCATTTATATAATGAATATACTTTTATTGGATATATCTGTTATATTGTACAATCAATATGCTAAATTTACTTTATATTTGTTATATCAATTTATATAATTGATATACTTTATATAAGATATATCTTTTATATTGTACAACCGATATACTAAATTTATAGTATGTCAGTAATTTATTTCTTTAAATCAGCTATATGAACTATAGCCAACAAAAAAAAAAGGGAACCACCTCATGACCTAAACAAAATAATACAAAAATTGAAGAATACATGTCTAAATCATGCAAATCACATAACAAAAACAAAAGGCCCAAGAAAAAGACTAAAAAAATGAATTATAAAACCAATTACTAATATATCAATTGATATACCATTAATTAGTATATCAATTGCAAACAAACTCACAGACGAATAATTAGTCATCAACAAAATAGGTTGTTAAAGAAACAAACAACTCACAAACCTAAACCACTATTGCAACCAAAACTTCATTAAGTTTGTTAACCAAATACAAGTATTTATCATTTCATTGGCCACCATGAAAAATAACTCTATCAATCTTAGCCACAACTACAAAAGTATAAAATTGATATTAGCATATAAACCAAGAGTTGTATAATGATATATGCTATATTGAATATAGTAATGATATACTTATATACTTTATATTTACTCTATTAAATTTATACACTGATATACTTTAGATTTACTATATTAATTTTTGTACAATGATATACGTAATATTTGATATATTAGTTATATTGTATAAATATATAACAAATTTATAGTAGGTCAGTATCGTATTTACTTATTAGTTGCTTGTAATTTGTTTTATAATATTAGACAATTTCAATATATTGTGTATTCAAAAAAGCAATATTATTATTGATATACTTTCTATAAAATATCTCACTTCAATATATTGTGTATTCAAGAAAGCAATATTATTATTGATATACTTTCTATAAAATATCCCACTAATATACCTTATATGAAATATATTATCGACTTTTTTTAAAAAAAGTAATATTATTGATGTATCTTATAAGAAGTATATTGCTTATATATTTTGTATTAGGTATGTCACTAATATATCTAATATGACGAAGTATATCACCGGTATATCTATAGGTAGTATTCAATGATATACTTTGTATTAGGTATGTTAACGATATATCTGATATTAAGTATATCAATAATATACTTAAAAGAAGGGTAAAATTGGAATATTAAAAGTTTTGAAAATATAATTTAAAAAATTTTCTATATTTGTAAAACCTAAAAGTTGCTGCTATATTTGCAAATATACTAAAGTATTTTGCTACCCATTATAATTCCCAGAAGGAGAACCCTACTTATCAAGCCCTAAAAGTCCCAAATCAATTAAAATCAAACCCAAGGATAGTATTAGATAAGGATTACCTTGATGATCAAAAGATCAAGAGGTAAGGAGAACTTGTTCCTTACTCAGGGTTGAACACTCCACAAGAAGGTTGATCAAACCCACTTGAATGTTCAATCATCCAATCCTAAATCAAGAATTGCAACAAAAATTGATGAACTCTCAGTCATCATAAAGAAAATGCTATACTATAGAAACTTTCATTAAAAAAAAAAAAAAAAAAAACAATGTTCCTCCTATTACGTAAGTTAACCTTAACCTATTAGCTTAGACTATTCTATCCCTAATGTGATGTCATAAATAATTTAAAAAGAAAATAAACCAGAGGAATTTAAACTAAAAATATACATGCATAAAAAAAACCTAAAAGACCCAATCTTAGCAAAATTACAATAATAATTAAACAAAATTATATCTAAAACAAAACTTCATCGTTTCCTTCTTGTAGCCTTCATCTGTCACCATGTATAGAGCTTCTGGCCATTTTTCCATTCTTGATCTTCCTTAGCTAAGTTCACCTCTATCTGTATGTGAGAATCAAAGGTTAGTTGAAGCTGCTTAGCCATTGATCGAGTGATTGGTCCTAAAGGCAGGGTGAGAACATCTTGGTTCATATCAACTATTTTAAATATATACCTACGGTTTCATAACTCATGTATACCATGTATATATTTTATACATCTCATATGTATCTTGTTTGAATAATACTATTTCTTACGCCTCTATCGACTCTATAATATATTCCTAGTATAATCTTATTGCTTATACTACAGCATGTTCAGATTTATAATTTTGCACGTTCAGATGTTGTCTAAGTTTCACAAAAAGTAATATATAATCTTGGTAAATAAATATCATACTACAAATCCAATTTTTAAAATATTGAACATTCTTTGACATTGCAGAGGTCAAGGAGCCTATCGCACAGATGTCAGACCTTGAGCTTCTCGAGCAGGATCTTGAGAACGTGGCACAAGGTCCTGACCACATGGAGGCTAGATCATCTAGGTCGGCACGAGCACTTCGATCTAGTGAGGAGCGCATGGGGCTGCTTCGACGTTGCTAGTACGAATACCAGGTAGAGTCATTTGGATTCATCTATGAGCGCCAGGACACGATATACAACTTCCTATCCCAGGTGTTTCTGAACATCCCTGCTCCTCACCTCCGTCCACTGGTGCCACCACCCTCCTATTCAGACGATGATGATGAAGAGGACTGACTGGCTTCTATCCTTTAGGGGGGTGCTCTTTCTTTATTTTCAATTGTGTCTTTCTTTTCCTAGTATATATTTACCTTTATGTTTGTTAATATTTTCATTGTGTTGTTTTTGTGACTTATGTTTCTTTTGGATTCCACATGTCGTCTCCCTTTCAAGAACTCTAGCACCGTCGTACTTAGTGCACGAGCCTGTTAATTTCATGGATCACGTCATTTTCCAGTCAGTTTTGCTCGCTCTTTATGCTTACTGTTTTATACATTAAGAACAATGCATTATCTTAAGTTTCGGGTAGGGTGTCTTGAGTATTGTGTGCTGATAGGATAGATTATATGTGAATTGTGTGTTGGGTTTCTAAATTTTATGATAGATTAAGCTAAACTTAGACCTTGAATAATTTTTTTTTTTCCGATAATAGATTGATTGCTTGATCGTGTGATGGATAGATAATAGAACTGTTAATACTTGCATGCTAAGGATTAGGACTTTCCATGATTTGTTGTAATTTGTACGTAAGTGGAAATAGGGAAACTAGTAAGCATACTTATGAAGTTATGTTTGAAATTCTTCTTTGAATTCCTTGCCTTTCAAGTATGTAGTCATCTTATTATAGTCCTAAAGGCTGAGGGTGTAGTTAATAAAGTTAGACTTAAGCTGCTTCAAAATTTTTTGATTGTTAGATAGTGAAATTTTAGATTAAAGGAGTCTTTGTTGAAATTTATGTATGCTGAATAAAGTATGTCTAAAGACGTTACTCTTCCTTTCTTTGGGTTTTAGTTGACGGGCAGTGTTGAAAAAAAAGTGAAAAGAAAGTGAGTACTATTCTAGAATAGAGGTGTTGCTCGTAGTTGGATACTCAGCGCCTAGGACGCGGTGGTAAGCCAGAATGAAGGTAGTACGTCTTAACTAGACTCCTCTTTGAGACATTGAAAAAAAATGTGAAAAGGAAAGAAAAGAAAGAAAATTATCCTTAAGCTTTTTGAGCTAGAATTTCTCAGTTGAAAATGATTTAGTACCAAAGAAGGGTTGTTTAGGAAAGACTTTATTAAATGAACTCCGGGCTGGTAAGGACTAGAATGGGATAGGCTTGCATACACACACGCAAGGAAGGATAAGAATTGGCCTTCGACTTTCCTACCAATAGAATGTGCATGAACATTTCCTTAATTGAGCTCATTACATGTTATTGTGCATTGAGTTAAAAGTTTGAAGCATGCTAGCATTGAGGTTCTTTTATTTATTTGTACTTTAATTTTGCTCGGGACTAGCAAAACTCTAAGTTCGAGGTAGGTGATAGCACTCAAAAAGTGCTATTTCAAGGCCTCTAATTTAGTGATTCTGTGTTCTATAAGTGTACTTTGATGCTTTTATTTATGAAATTTTGTAGGAGCTGAGCATTCTAGGGGAAGGATGACTTTGAGGTTGTTCAAGGCAAAAAATGAGCCAAAAAGCCTAAAAATTGGCTAAGGCATGAGAAGGATGAAAGAGCAACCTAAGAGCCAGTGTCTCAATGTTAGACGACAGCGTTGAGACAACCAAATGGTAACAAGAAGGCAAATGCTCTAGCATTGAGACGCTAGAATAGTAGCGTATCAACGCTACTTCAATTTGGCAAGGCAGAATCTGAAAATTTGATGTAGCATTGAGACGTTACATCGAATTTCTTCCCCTCAAGTTCAAAAATACGGTAGAGGATTGTAATAACAGAGCATAGTGTCTCAACGATAGCGCATAGCGTCTCAACGCTACGACAATTTCTATATAAATAAACTTATGTTCTAGGTTTTGGGGAGAGTCATTTTTGGGAGAGAAAATTCGAGAAACAGTACCAAGGTCAAATTTTTTGTGTTGATTGTGGAGGGAGGTATTCCAAGTATTCGTGGATGAAAGCTAAGGACACGGGGAGTGGCTTGACGGAGGAGACGACGTCGAGGCAATTCGAAAGTTTTTCCTCCTCTCTTAACCCTTTTTGTTACTGTTTTTTTATTGTATTTGTGTTGTTGTAGAGCCAATGAGCTAAAAACTTTGTAATCTTGGGCTGTTGGATATTTTTAAGTTTAATTTGATGTATTGAACATTTTTTTGTTGAATTTTGAATGTTAAATCCTCTTGGTATTTTTATGTTTAACTGTTATTTCTGCATGAGAGTGTGGAATAAAGCTTGTCTTATTATTTTAGCTTGAAAAAGTGAGCAATATTTAGGACTCGAATACTAGGCTTTTGAAACTTATGCATGAAAATGAGTTGGTTTTAATTGAGGCAAAATTTAGAAACACACCAATTGCCATATTTTCTTAATAATTGCAAGAAATTGAGTTGTTAATTGAATATGAGGTTAGATGAACTCGAGAAAGTGAACCTTAAGTCTTCAACTTTCTAAGCCTAGGATTTTAGCAATCAAAAGAGACCTAAAATTGTTTGAAAAATCAAATTGGTTTAAAAAAAAAACCAACACCCTAGGATTCCCTTTACTTGAAATTTTCATCCCTCAAAGCGTGCATCTTTGTGTTATTGTTTTTTGTTTTATCATCAAACTTAACCTTTGAATCTCTAGACAAAACTGGAATAATCGATTAAAAACTAAGAAAATTGATAGGGGAATTATCCTAAATATATTCCAAACTCAAATCCTATTGCAGTTCAAAAATATATCTAAATCCCAATTGTCCAATAGATACAAGTTTCAATTATGCAGAATCAAATAACCAATTGAAACAAGTTGCCTAAGAATTGATAAATAAACTAATCTATCAACCTAAGCTAGGAACAATCACAGTATAATAATAAGGAAGAGAAAGAAAGACATCAGATTTATACTGGTTCACCCAATGTGGGCTACGTCCAGTTCTCTGCTACCATTGCAAGTTCCACTAAATCCTTCATGGAGAAGTACAAAGATGATTACAACCACGCTCAAGGGATTTCTCACAATTTTCTCTTAGGGAAAAAAGTCTCACGAATCACTCGAACACTCAATCTCCTTATAGAATAGAGTACAAGAATCACACCCTCACAAACTCACAAAATCACTTACTTTAGATTTCTATATCTATAGATCTCTCTAGATCTCTCTGTATCTCTCTATTTTTTGTGGGAACTGTATATATTGCTTTCTGGAGTTATAGGTGTATTTATAGACTCTCACACCAAAACCTAATACGAAAAGGAAATGTTGCAAACCATTTCCTAAAAAGAAAAAGTGATTAGATTTCATTCTTCAGTTTTGACTCTACTTCCCTCAACAATCTCTCACTTGGAGACAAAACAATGCAACATGTCTCCTTTACAAATGGTAGAGACTCCTCTTCTAATCTTGGAGGAGTCCAACTGAAGTTGCACACAACTTTAGTTTATCAAAAGGGACGACTTTGGTAAACATGTCTGCTGGATTCTGACTTCCTGCAACTTTCTCGAGCACCAACACATCATCTTCCAAAATTGATCTAATGAAGTGAACCGTACCTGTATGTGTTTCGTTCTCGAATGAAACACTGGATTCTTCACTAGGTGAATGGCTCTGTGACTGTCACAATGCAATGTACCCTTTCCCAGATTCATACCAAGTTCTTCTAAGAAGGACTGGAGCCAAATCATATATTTGCTTGCTTCAATAACTGCAACATACTTGGCTTCTGTAGTAGATAGAGAAACAATCCTCTACAGTCTCAAAACCCAACTGATCGCAGTCTCTCCCAAGGTAAACACATAAACTGGTGGTACTTTTTCTGCCATCTGTATCACCAACCATATCTGAATCCACGAACCCTACAGTTTGAAATCTTACTTTTCAAATTGCAATGCATAACTGGATGTCCCCCTCAGGTATCTGAAAATCCATTTCATTGCTTCCCAGTGCTGTTTCCCTAGATTGCTCATGTATCTACTCACCAGTCCCACTGCGTAGGTAATGTCTAGTCTTGTGAAAATTATAGCATACATTAAGTAACCCACTACTGAAGCATATGGCACTCTGGCCACATCATCTATCTACTTCTCATCTCTGGGTGATTACTCCTCAGATAATCTGAAATGTGAAGCAAAATGAGTACTTACTGGCTTTGCATTATCTATGCAAAATCTAATTAAAACCTTTTTCACATATTCTTCTTGTGACAAGTGACTGTGTCATTCTTCCTTTCTATTCTCATGCCTTGGATTTGTCTAACAGCTCTCAAATCCTTCATATCAAATTCTGCCAATAGTTATGCCTTTATCTTCAAATTTCCTTCATGCTGGCTCCTACTATCAGCATATCGTCAACATACAACAACAGTATGATGTACGAGTTATCCTGAATTCTGATATAGCAACAATGATCTACCTGACATATCTGAAACCCACTATTACTCATTAAATTGTCAAACTTCTTATACCCTTGTCTGGGTGCCTGTTTGAAACCATATAAACTCCTCTGAACTTTCCAGAGTTTTCCTTCATGCCCTTGCTCCACAAAACCTTGTGGCTGCACCATGTAAATGTCTTCTTCTAAATCACCATGGAGAAAAGTTGTCTTTACATCCATATGTTCTAGGAATAGATCTTCCTCTGCCACAATTGAAAATATCATTCTAATCGTGGTCAACTTCACTACAGAAGAGAAAATTTCGTTGAAGTCAATGCCTTCCTTCTACTGGACGCCTTTGACTACCAACCTCTCCTTGTACCTCTTGCTACCATCGGGTTTCTGCTTTATTCTGAACATCCATTTGTTGTGCAAGGCTTTCTTTCTTCTAGGTAACTCTGTTAGTTGCCATGTCTGATTCGTCAACAACCAACTCATCTCATCCTTCATGGCCAACTCCCACTTGACAAAATCTTTAGATTGAGTTGCCTCTTCATAACATTCTGGCTCT
>JAOANK020696919.1:0-11327 GCA_026257165.2 Telfairia occidentalis | reverse complement strand
AAGTACCCTTGGATTGCCCTTCTGTCTTGAAATGCTTGCTGTCACTTGAAGAGCGCTTGGAAAAAGAATTACTTTTTTCTTTGTCTTTTGAATAAAAAACATCTTCCACTTGAGAGTCAGTTTGCTTGTTGTTGCCAAATATTTGTTTCACCAAGGCTTCCTGATTTAAGAGCAAGTTTTCCAATTCAATGATAAAAGGTTGATTCACCCAACCTTGTATCGAAGAAATAAATGGCATAAACTCCTTTCGCAATCCACGAATAAGACACCGACGCAAACGAGTGTCACTAATGGGCTCCTCCTTGTCCAATTTTGAAATTTCAGAACATAGAGTTTTAATTTTCAGAAAGTATTCTGAAACTGACAAATTACCTTGAATTGTTCCAGCAAGTTCGTTCTCCAAATACTGCAACCTCGTCGTGTTCTTTTGAGTGAACAACCTTTCAAGTGTGTCACACACTTGTTTTGGAGAATTCACATCACAAACATGCTCCATATACTCCTTGCCAATAGAAGTTTGCAAGGCAAATAAGGCTTTGCCGCACTTGATCTTCCACTTCCACCGTACCTCAGCATTGTCCAGAGTATCTTCTAGAATTTCAGCATCATCACCGGAAACAAGATCTCACAGATCTTGCCCTTGTAAAAAAGCCTCCATACATAGCCTCCAATAGCTATAATTTTCACCAGTAAGCTTTTCTACACAAAGATTGTTTCCACCGTTCATCTTCACTGAGTACTAAACTCAAATACACAACAAAGAACCTGGACGCTCTGATACCATGTAACGGAAAACAAGATGAACAAATAAAGTGTGGAAACACAAGAGAGAAAATTGTACGAAGGAAACTTCAATTTGATTACTTTTGAAAAGTAAAGAGTGACAAGTATTTATAGTGTAGATAAATTATCTACCATTAACACCACTAACACCACTAACCTTAAAATTCTCACTATTAACACCATTAACCTTAAAATTCTCACCATTAACACCACTCATCCACTAACCTTAAAATTCTCACTATTAACACCACTCATCCACTAACGTAATTTACAATAATAAAATTAACACATATTTGCACTAATTCATTTTAACATAATATGCCTGAATTGATAATGATCCCTACGTGGTAGTGATTAAATCCTTCTGGAGTTGATAGATTCGTGGTCTGTTATATTGCTGAAATCTTTCCTTAAGCTCCTCCCAAATTTCCTTTGCCGAACCAAAGTACACAATACTGGCGGCAATTCCTCTAGACACAGAGTTTAAGATCCAAGAAGTTACCACATCATTGTTGCATTTCCAAGTGGTGAGTAGATTACCAGTCATTGGCTTTTCAATTTAACCATCAATGAACCCTAACTTGTTCATTGCTGATAGAGCGATCAACATAGATATGCGCCGTGAGTTGTAGTTGTCTGCACCGAATAATTGTTCAGTGACAAGGACGGTAGCTGGTCCAATTGAATGATGAATCAGAAAAGGATTTAGATGAACACCGATTGCGTTTTTGTCCGAAATGATAGGTCGTAAGTCTGCCATTGATGAACAAATTGCAGAATGCAAGCGCCAAGCGGACGAAGTGATATTTCAGATGAAGAGGAATCGAAAAATCAGCGCCAAGATTGGGCGATTGAAATCGATCTCGAGTGAATTCGGAAAAAAAAAAATCAGCGAGAAGTGTATCGCTATGATACCATATTGAGAATCATACGAGGAAAAACCAATTTTATTAAAAATTGGGGAAAAACCCTGTTGAACTTAAAGTATATATACAAGATTACAGAATTAAAATAACCAACTACAGTAATGACGGTTAAACTGGTTAACAACTCTAGTTACAATAATAACTATACGAAGCTAATTATTAAAAATTTGGAAAAGCATCTGAAAAAGAAAGTTAAAACTGCCAGCTAGAATCACAAAACTAAAATGGGTAATGCAACAAATTTGAAGTGCCACAGTTTTCAACTAAATACAAAATAATTATGATGACTCCTTTGAAATTGATAATATTTTACTTTGAGGCATCACAATATTTTAATGCAATTTGACTATTTTTAATTGGGAGATTTGGATCTGTTTTATCTAAATAAATACAAGTTGCAACAGGTGGGTTTATAGATATTGTAATAATAATAATAAACAAATGATTATAAGGTCCCCTCTAGAGACAATAAAATATGGAAAACTAACCAATATTTTTTATATTATTGTCCTGCCCATGAACAGAATGAAATTTGAGGTTACTGTGATGTTTTTCAAACAACGCTCAATGTCTGGGTGAAAACTCTGTATGATTGAATTGAATCCGAAAAGAATAGTTACAGATTAATATGTTACGAGGAGGATCATGGTACAACACCTCCATTGGTCATTGTGGAGATGTGGAGCCATTGTGGAGATGTGGAGAACCTTGGTAGAATCTTCATGTGCCGAACAAGTGGAAAGTAACGAGTCTCAAGAAAATAGTCACGTCTGGATAAGAGCCAGAGTGAGTGGATGGATGGATGACTATTTGAAGGGAGACTCGGTGGTCCTTTGTTCGAGAGGAGGACCCTTCTCAAAGTTTTCTACTACTAACACTCTTCTTCTCACTCTCAAACAAGAAAATACAAAAAAAAGAATTTAACTAGAGCTAGTACACCAAAATTAAAGTATTTCTAACTGGGATAAATAAATCTAAAGTCCATGAACCGCTTATATAGTGCTTAAAACTCATCACTTCATTCATTCTTTCGGGTGTGGGATTTTCACTCGTCTAATATTTTGCCAAAAACACAACACAATATTGGTACTACTGTTGCACAAAGAGAGCCAAAAGACAAATAACAAAGGGAAAAAATACTTTTTTGGTCCTTAATTTTTTGGTTTAATTTCCATTTGGTCCTTAGCTTTCAAAATGTTGCATTTTTACCCTTAAGTTTTGATTTAAGTTTCTATTTGGTCCTTAAGCTTCAAAATGTTTCACACTTTTACCCCTGAATTTTCACTAATGCTTACGTTTAGTCCCTAATATAATAATTACTAACAACATTTACAGAATGTTGATGGGTTTATCTCATACAAATTTATATCATTTATATGCTAACACAATACAAATATTATTTTTATATAATATTTAAACAGATAATGTGGCAAAAACACTAGTAATAAATAGACTCATTACTAATATTTCTGTCATATTAGGGACCAAAAAGTGAACAATAGTGAAAACTCAAGGGTAAAAGTACAACATTTTAAAACCTAAGGACCAAATGGAAATTAAATTCAAAACTCAGGAACCAAATAAAAACTAAATTTAAAACTCATTGTTAAAAGTGTAACATTTTGAAACTTAGAGATCAAATGAAAACTAAACTCTAATCTTAGGGACCAAAAATGTAGTTTTTCCAATAATAAAAAAGAAAATTTAGAAGTTTCATAAGGAAATAGGCAGCAGTGAATTGAATCAATAAAGGAAAGATGAGCCAACGTTGGAAATGCAATATTCAAAGTCGCCCACATATTGGTTGCACAAGGAAAAGATCTATGGTATAAAAGTAAGAGACAATATCTCCGTTTGTATGAAGCTTTTTAGGGTGAAACCAAAAGCATAACCATGATTGCTTGTTTGTAAATGGATGCTATCAATTTGCCCAAAGTCTACAGAAGAGTCATAAGTATCTTAACCTTCATTTTTTAGTTCCTAAACTTTTGTTTTAATATAAAATTATAAATGTAGTCTATATAATTCTATTTTATTTTAATTTAGGGGCACTTGCAAATTTAACAAAAAGTAAATAGGATATTACATATCTAACAACTACTTTTATATTTTGCAAATATAGCAAAAAATAAAGGCTTAGTTCAAACTAAAATGTGGAAAAGTAGTCATGAACACCTCTAACAGGGCGGTTTCTTTATGAGACGTGTGATTTTATATTAGGTATATAAGTAATATTAGTGATCTACCATTGATATACCAATGATATATATGTTACAAAATATATCATTGATATACTATTTCTTTGATATATGTAATAAGAAGTATATCAACGATGTATCTAGTATTATATCAGTAATATTAATGACATACCACTAATATACCTGATATTGTTGATATATTATTTTCTTGATATATGTAATAAGAAATATATCATTGATTTATTGTTCAGTAGCTTGTCTTTAATCAACTTTTTTTCATTTAATTTTCAGTAATCTCTATTGTGCCTATAGTTAATAATTTTTCTATAAGCTACTTTTAAATTTTTGTTTAAAAATCAATGGAGAAAATTAACGAGAACTAAATAAAAAAAAGGGAGTGATGAATGAAAAAAAATTGAATAAAAAGAAAGAAAACAAAAATATGAAAACGTTGATTTAGCTTATTTGAAGGAGGAAATTAATGGAGTAAAATGAGTCAAAAATCTTACGTGATGTAGTATACCATTGATATATACTTCATATTAAGTATATATTTTTTTACGATACCATTGATATACTTCATATAGGTATATCAACGATATATGTATATTATTGATATATTTCGTATTAGATATATCACTGATTTACATATATCATTGATAAATAAAGAGGACAAAATTGGAATAACTAAGAAATGAAAATTTGATTTAAAAAAAAAAAATTGCTATATTTTCAAATCTTAAAACTGGTTGCTATATTTGCAAATATAGTAAAAAAAATTACTATCCCCTACAAATAATCTTTAATTTGATCTTCAAATTTTGCCATGGTTGAACACGAAAACGAAATTCAGTTTGTACTAAAAAAAAATCAGTTTAATCCATATAATTTTAAAAGTTCAGTATGTATCATATATTTTGAGTAAAACTCATTATGAACACGTTCCTAAGAGAAATAATAAAAATCTAATGAATATTCCTAATATTTTGTCACCTCATAGTCTCACACACGTGAGTTTGTAAACCAAGATCAATAATAAGCTTTTACTTATAGGATATCAATGACCTAAGCCAATGCATTATTGTTTTATTAGGGTTTTATTTTTTCTCCTAAATTCCTATGTTTTGAGTCTTGGATTTGAATTCCAATGGAGGCTTGGAAATAGACATTGAAGAAGGTCGTCTCCCCTATATTCATATGCAGATGTGACTAATAAGATTTATTTTTTATTTTTAAATCAAACTATTTTTTAATCATTAGGGATGCAACTAGAATTAAAATAAAGTGAAACACCAAACAAAATTATAACATTCCATCAACCCCAAATTGGTAAGTTTTGGATTGGAGAAAAAGATGAGTAAGAAAAAAGAAAACAAAACATATATTTCATCACTACCCGTTATATTTTTATAGTTGAAAGGTCCATATTTATCCACACGAGCTTGCTCAATCAAGTACAGCTTAGTTTGAATCATGATAGATAGTCTTTTGCTTTTGTTAGATCTTCAAACAATTTTACAATTACGTAAATTTTGAATCTCCTCCGATCCAAGCCTTGGACCCTTGCTTCTTGAAAAGTAGTGCATCAAAAAAAGAAAAAAAATCGACCTAATTTTTTTACATGGACGTATTTGAAGTGTTAGAATCATCTTAAATCTCCACTGAATAAAGTAAGAAAGAGCTATTGCAGTTCAAACTTATTTTGACTTAGATCACTTGATTTTGTAGCCTCGTAGACAAAACTTTTTTCTAATATGAATGATTTTTGAAAGAATCTTGGCTTTGACTTGTTTCACCACTGCACTATTCTTTACCATTTAAGGAAAATTGAACATGACTAAAGAACCAGTAGTGAAGATAATGCATTTGGATGGCTGATCTCCATCTGGAATTGAGTCAGTTTTACATCTAAATATTGACTTCACTTTTTTCCTTTTGAAAATTGCTTGCCCTCTGGTATTAATGGCTGAACTGAAATCTTCTAGAAATCAACCAATAGATTGAAGCCAGAAAACAGAGATATGGAGGCAGAGCCAAGAGACACGCCAACTAAACATATGCCTTCTTTAACCATTTATTGGACTTCATTGATTTGCCTATATTGATGAATTATCTCCTCTCGTGTGAATATCTAATAGAAATTAAGCAAGCATAAAACAATATAAACAGACACACTAAAATTTTTTAACATAAAAAAAATTCTCCCCAAATTACGTTACCGTAATCAAAATCTCCACTATCAACAATAATAAGTACACAAGTCTCTTTAAGTCACAACGAGAAGGCACACAACAAATATATATCAAGAAAAATATCTTAGAAAATTGAAAATATTACATGAGAGGAAATAGAAAAATCTCTGTTAAATGTGAAACTCATCCATTGATTAACTCATTCATGTTTGCTTTGGGTAATCTCTTTCCTTCCTTCCTCCACCTGCATCTGTCATACAGCAGATGGTCTTGTCCTGATCTCTATTCAAATGAAAGTGCAAAGCATTGATAAGATGCAAAATAACCAATTCAATCATTCTTCAATTTCAATGGTAGAGATTAAACTACAAGAGTACAATGAACACCAAAGCAGCCAACTGGGTAAGTTCTTTCACTAGAGAAAAAGATGAGCAAGGGAGTAATTTTATCAGTACCCGATTATATGCTTTTCTGTTCTCTCAGACTTTTTGAATCTGTTTCCAAGTTTTGGGCTTGGCTTCTTCTGGTCATGAAGTCAATCAAAGAAAATATTGAAATACTGACAATTAAAAAACCAATTCAATGTTTGAAGTTAAAAAAATGTGGAAATAAGAAAAAAAACAGAGGGAGCTAGCTATGCATATACCTGAATGATTGGATCATTTTATGTATGAATTTATTTCAAATAAAAGTGATTTTGTAAAAATTGAGCAATTTTGGAAGGAATCCTGTCCAATTGTTGCATCCCTTCTAGTCGTGATTGTATCAATACAATGGATGGAGCCATAACAAATCTGCTGCTTTTAGAGTGTGATATCCCTTCTGCTTTTACAATCAATATAAATTATAATGCCTATAGAAAAAGAAAAAGTAGAGAAATAAATTAAAATGATCGAGGGTTCAAATTTAAAGTTGGATTGAGGAAATTATTACGTTTCAAAGACAGAAATAACCAGAGAAAATGGCTTTGCATACCTAATGAAGATTTACAGATTCGTCAATAAATTCTTACGTCACGGATATGTTGGATTTTAGGCCAATCTTCTCCTGTTCCTTTCTTGCATCTTTCTCCCAATTTCAGACAGCTCCAAATTGTCAATGATGGTAAACCATGGATGTGGCGAATTCCTTCTAGTAGCAAAGTTAGCTTTATACATCTTTTAATCTCCAATTTTATCAGTGATGTGAGGTTGCCAATCCATTATGGTAAGCTCTTTAATTTTTTACAATCATATAGTGAGAGATGTTGAAGAGACGTCACATGTTGCAAACAATTGGGTAAATACTCCAATTTGAAAATTTTGGAAAGCGTTAGAGAGGAGAGATTTTCAAAATTTTTCCATGGTATAACTTCAAATTCATTCTCCTCAATCTTATAATGTTCACCCTCTGAATCACTAATTTTCAATGACTTCAAAGGTGCATGCCATGGAATCAAAATCCGTAAAGGACAACCAGAAATGTTTAATTCAGACAGGCAAGGAAATGTTGAAAACATTGAGGTTGTACCCTTCAAGTTGGACATGTCAATAATGCTTAATTTCTCAAGGGATGGAAAAAATGTTGATGAAGAAATAGAACCATTATTACAAATGTACTCAATATTGGGCAAGTCTTCCAGACAAAGATCCTTGAGATTAGGAAATTGATCCAATTGAGGGAGATGTTGCAATCTTTTACAACGTATAAGCTGTATAGTGACCAGACAACCAAGGAGATTAGAAGATAACCAATTACATAACTTCACTCCTTTGTATCCCTCTATACATATCTTACAAAGATTTGAATGTGGTTGTAAGCATTCCAAAACTCTTTCGTATTCATCCTCCAAGGCACCAGTTGTAGGCCCCTTCCACACTAGTCGTAACTCCTGAAGATCCAACTTATTTTCCAAGAATTTAGCATTCGTTTGTAGATCAACAAATGAACAAAATTCCAGTTCTTTAATAGTTAAAGATCCCCTCAATTTGTTAAGTCCATTCAACTCGCTTAACCCACCACCATTATCCTTTCTTAATACAAACAAATTCATTGTTTGAAGATTAGTCAATTCACCAAGTCCTTTTGGCATTTGAGTCAAAGCATTGCATCCATGCATATCAAGATGGTTAAGGTTGATCAAGGTTTTAGTATCACTGGGCAACTCTTTTAGTTCAGAACATTGACGAACGATAAGTGTATCCAAATTTTTTAATTGAGTCATAGAAATCGGAAGGAATTCCATCTTCTCATTCCAATAGAGACTAAGATGCTTGAGGTTGATCAAATTTTTTATATCTCTCGGCAATTTTTTCAATTCTGTACACTTGTGAAGGATAAATGTTTCCAAATTATACAACTCAGTAATAGAATCTGAAAAAACTTCAATATCTAAATTTGAAAAACTCAAATATCTCAAATGTTTCAATTGGTTTATAGACTCAAAAAGCTTTGCATTACAATTTCCAATCCCATGAATCAACTCCAAGTGCAATGTTCGTAATCGCAAATGATCCTGAAAAAAATTTTCAAAGTCCAATGGCTCTACTCGCAAAAGAAAATTAAAGAGTTCTTTAAACCTTTTATTCCAAGAATGGGCAGAGTATTGCATCATAAATGTCCTCAAACTCCTAGCCTCTGGTAATGTTTTTGGAAGTTCTTCCAATTTTTCCCATGGGCATAAGTGCAATGAAATGTGACGAGTTCTTTGGTTGATGAGCGTGCTATCATTTATGTCATGCACATACTCATTTCCTACCATCGTACAAGCAAGATCATGCATCAAGTTATGCACCTTACATTCTATTATTTCTCCTAGTTCATTTTTTGTAATGTCTTGAAAGAATGACCTTGATAATAACTCGAAAAAATAATCCTCACCAATATCAACAAGTTTATTACTGTGATATGGTTGAATGAAACCTTGAGCCATCCATTGGTTTATTAATTCAACCTTTTGAAAATTAAAATTTTTGGGGAACAAAGCACAATATAGAAAACATTGCTTCAACATAGCGGGAAGATAGTTATAACTGAGCTCAAGTATTGGTAGTAGCATGTCTTTTAGTTGATCTCTTTGTTCTATAGCTTGATAAAGTTCCTTCTCCCTAAAAGAAAACCAAAAATCTTTTGATTTTTTATCATATAAGAATCGTCCTATTATTTTTATGGCAAGAGGAATACCTTTTAACTTAGCCACAATCTCTTTACCAATTTCAATCAAATCTGAACTCTCAGGCTCCTCTTCTGATCCTTCCAAAAATGTCATTTTCTTAAACAATAACCAAGAGTTATCCTCATCCAAAATTTTTAAAAAATACAATGAAGCGGTTGTGTCAAAAGTTTTTGCAACTTTTTCACTCCGTGTTGTGATCAAAATTCTACTCCCCTATGCACCATCCATTAATAATGTTCTCAAAGTAACCCATTTCTCATGATTCTCATTCCACACATCATCCATGACGAGCAAATATTTCTTTCCACCAATTTGCTTTTTAAGTTCTCTCTGCGGTGATTTGAATTGATGTAACGACTTAGGTTTCTCTCTTGTTGCGGACTCTATTATGCTTTGGATAATAACTTTTACATCAAATTCGTCAGAAACACACACCCATAACCTCAAATCAAAATATTTTACCATCATTTCATCGTTATACACATTGAGCAAGGGTTGTCTTTCCTAATCCTCCCATTCCAACTATGGAAATTACTGCAATGTCCTCTTTGGTGTTGGAATTTAATAGAAGTTGTATGATTGCTTCCTTGTCAGCACTCCTACCAATCACTTCCTCTTCAAGTATAAATGAGCTAGTTTCCCATGTCCTCCTCAGTACGTCATCTCTCATATGTACCATTCGCTCAACAAAGTGAAATTGAGTTCAAGAAGCATTAATAGCTTCCAACTTCTCCCTAATATCCTTGATTTTGTGAGGCATTTTGTGAGCGAATGTAATCTGATTAGATTTGAAGAAGAATATACATACCTGTTTGCAGGTCATCTTTCTTCTTTTATCTCGGGTCATGATGCGTCTTCTCAGAGTTTCATAAGAAAACTCATCAATCAGGTCATCAATGTCGTAGAAAACATCTTCAAGGTTTGAAACCCAATTCTTCACAGCACAGCTCTTGGACTGCTGCTCCTCTGCATCGAGAAGCACAGCTTTGATGGCAGAAAGATGGCTCGTGAGATTGTCAAACTCATCACGAACGCTCCAGAGCAATGTAAGCTCTTGAAGTGCAAAAGATCTGATTTTGGTGGTAATGTTTCCTGCAAGGTTGATGAGAATAGATTCCGCCATTGCTGAAAAATGAGTTCAGTTGGTAAAGTACCCGATTTGTTATCAGCGTAATCGCAATTGCAACCTAAAACGTGTTCGGATTTGGGATTTGGGATTTGGGATTTGGGACACACAAGTCTTCGTCTGCGCATTCAAATAATATAATGGTGTGGCGTACACAGTACACTACGGGTAGATTTCCAGTTCTCACCCAAAATTTTTCTATATGACTATTTATTATTTATTTAATAATTGCACGGAATTCATCACTCATGATGTAAAATATAGAAATATTATTTTGGAGTTTAATTTTTAAATTTTAAAAGGTTATACTTTTACTTTTCAATTTTGAATTTAATTTATATTTGGTCTCTAAATTTAATAATATTGCACTTCTTAATATTGAATGTAATTTGTATTAAGTTCCTCAGTATTAAAATGTTTATACTTGTGCTTCTGATTTTTTAGTTTAGTTAGTATTTTATCAAGGTCCAGTTTAATTCCTTTCAATTGGAATGAAGAGGAATCAGAATAAAAATCAATCAGAATGAAACCAATTGAAATGAGAATCTTATTCCTTTGATATTTACTATGAGTTGTTTGGAATCAGAATAAAAAATTCATCAATGATGTTTACTTTCATCTATAATCAGAATCAGATAAATGATGATTACCAAAATACTCTTTTGTATTTCTAATCAATTAAAAAGCTATAACAATTATTAAGTTTTAATACTACCTTAAATTATTTTATTTAATAATAAAAAAATTTATCTTTATAAATTTGATATTAGTAAATAATAACTAATTAACATAAAATTACATAACTTAAAACAAAAATACTGGTATATATTTTATTATTATAATAACAATTATTAATAGGGAGCGCTATTCAATTTTATTATTGTTACATTATTTATTAATAATAAATTTTATCTTACCAATTTAATTTAAAATAATATATATAAATTT
>JAOANK020696817.1:0-11327 GCA_026257165.2 Telfairia occidentalis | reverse complement strand
TTCAACATAATTAATCCATTAGTGAGCTAGGTAGGGGACCTTATGGACCTATAGATTATAAGCTCTAATGATACAAAATTAATTAATTAAGCTCATTAATTAATTAATTTCCATTCATTTAATAAAACACCACAATCATCAACAGCTACCACCAGCACAAATTCAACAAACCCACAGCAATTCTCTCCCAATAAATTAGCAACGGACACTGCAGAAACATCAGAGAATAATTGCTGATATTGTTTTTCCTTGTTGGTTGAACTCCAACCTTTTTTTTCAACTTTCCTTCCTTTTAAAAAGGGGCAAAATCATTACTGATTTTGCTTAATTGATTTTATACCAACCTTTCCATATCATAGCAGCTTCCAACTTTCCTTCCTTTTAAAAGGGGCAAAATCATTGCTGATTTTGCTTAATTGATTTTATACCAACAGCTCCAGCATCCTTCCCATATCAGAGCAGCCAATCCATGAATAAGGCAAATTCAATCTCCAAGATTTTTTCTTTATTCTTTGTATTCTGCTTTCTTTGGTCGTTGTATATATTTACACAAGTTGCTAGATTATACATATAATTTTTGGATTCTGATTTTGAATGAGAAGACATTACATTTCGTGATAATTCAGCAAACTTGTTTAAAACTCAAGGTCACTCTACTAAAAACTTGGAGTTGCACTCTTATGCACTGTAGGATAGGTTATGTCCGTGGATATATAATCACTACATGCAAGTCGACCCTTCACGAGTAGTTCATAATTACACTTGGGTCAAAATATCTATTTTACCCCTGTAATTATATCTTAGACCTTAAGTACCATTGATCCTCTAATGAATAATATGTTTATGATCCAACCATAAACTAAGTCCCTCTCGGGCCAGTGAGAGGGTACGGCCTCATTGTTCAAGTCCTGAAATCAGCAATTAAGAGAATTACTCATTTTTGACCCTATAAGGAAAAGAGTGAATTCCATTTTGTGAGATTATATTCCCAACTCCCAATTTGGTCATGTCCCCAATATAGTAGGCTTATTGAATCGGGTTCAAAAGCTATTCTCACCCATGTAAATCAAATGATGTGCCCTTACATGCAGAAGTTCATAATTCACTCAGGATTGAGATCGAGTCGCATATGATCATCCTGTGAAATATTAATATTCTTTTTTAATGGATCTATGAAGAGAGATAATTCGCAGTCCAGTCTTATACAAACTGATTGTATATGATACTCTCACTCACATGTCTCCACATGAACGATTTAGATCAAATCATTTGTAACCTTTACAAAGTGGGCTGGATCAATAGTGTTACTAGGATAAGGCACCGAACCTTCTCCATATACTATAGACTCTTTAGGTTACTTCTTGAACATGATCCTCTTGTATGTCAACTACATACTATTCAAGATTACATTAGTAACCTAGAATTTTTATAAAATGAATAATAAATATTACATATAAAAATACATTTTATAAATAATATTATACAAGTTACGAGGCTTTATGACATAAATCCCAACACCAGATGTATCTATGATAAAAAAAAATTAAGTTAACAATTAAGTTATAAAACCGAAATATATTTTAAAATAAATTAAACCATACCTTCATCATCAACATCACTATTAATTGTTAAGTCAACTTCAATATCAACAGTAGCTTCATTCAAATGGCTAGAATTTTCTTCTAAGGAACTAGACTCTATAATAACTATAGGACGACAATGACTATTTGAAGACATCTTTCCCTTGAATAAAAAAATATAAACAAAAATATCATATTAAAAATATAAATAATGTCATATTAAGGATAAAATTATAAAAATAAAACAAAACTTACAATCTATAGCTTAGTTGGTTGTTTAAGATTCCAAGTCATTATTATCGTTGATGTTTTCAATTTCATCAACATTTAGTGAATGCCTGATGGTGATGTTGTTGCCATCATTTCTGACTAAATCTAAATTGGCATGAGCATCATCATAAACATCTTCCAATGATGGTATATTGGATGACTCTTTCTCACAAGAATTGTTACTCTCAATTTCACAAGAATCTAAATTGGCATAAGCATTATCATTGTAACGACCTGACTTTCTAAGACTCAATTCCCCAAGATCGTCACAATCATGCATGCTTAAATGACGAAACGATTTGGTTTTAGCATTTGGAAATTTAATTTGATTTTAAAGTAGCCAAAGTAATAAAGAAATTATAACTTATCGGGATTCCAATTTAAATAAAAACATAATAATATATTACTAAAACTCCTCAAACAATTAATAAGGATGCTGAAACTCATAATGGTTCAATAATACAAAAATAACTAAATAAATGATCTAACATAAATTTGAATACTAAAAGTAAAATGATTAAAAGTGCGGAAAGCTATGCGACTTGACCATCGCTTCTTCACAACCGATCCTCATCAGCCATTCAGTATGCCCTTGCCATTATCTGAAAAAAAAATTAAAGAAAAGGTTGAGTATGTAAAACACATACCCAGTAAGTAACTCAACTCACGGTTGGATATGCAAACACACATAGTCATGCAATGCTCATGCGGGACCTATTTCTAGCATTTTCAGTTTGGGCTATTAGCCAATTCATTATTCAATCTAGGCTAGAAGCCAATCAATTATTCAATCTACGTTGGTAGCCAATTCAACCATTTAAAAATCCTCTCAGTGATAGCACACCTCCTCTCTTTCAAAGGCCACCTATGGAGTACTAGTGTGAGATTTCTCAAGGGGCCCTACTACTATTTGATGATGGATGAAACTCAATTAGTTTAGTTGGGGCCCCCCCTCAACACCGACCCTCTAATTCGAGGGAGCCTATCACTCATCGTTTCAGTCCGTGCAACACACAACAATCTATGCATAGGTCCAAACTAACTTATGGTAATTATCTTATAACATCTAAGGCACCCAACATATTCATTAGTTGATGCCTCTACCAGTCAACATGTTTATACATATTATGGCATTAAATCTAGTAATTCGATAGACATCAAGAATATAAGATCATATAGGCACGCTTATCATTGACATACAACACATATATACAATCAGATATTTTAATAAGGTAATTATCATACAATTTTTCTATCCTAGCCCGAATGCTTCTTTGTGAGCAGAGTCACTTACATTGGCTTTCAAAATAATCCTAAATTAATTCTTACTAGCTTGATCTACGTTCCTCAACAATTTCTCAACTTACTATTTGGAACCATTGCTGTTACTACCCACGTGTCGCTGCCGATGGGAAGTGAATGTATGAGAGATGAATGATGGAGGAGGAGGCTAGCAAGAAAGTGAGAGAGAAAAGAGGAGAGGAAAATTTCTATTGAAAAGAAAAAAGTTTGGTGGTTATGGTTTCAAAATATGCATATTTATAGGGTTTTTCATAAATCCTAATTCTATTCCAATTTGGTATAAATTCAAAAAAAAAAAATCATTATCTTTAACTCTTTTCCTTTTCCTAAAAGATAAAATTTTTCCTATTTTATCTTTTTTTATCTCTCATTTTATCCAAATAAAAACTCAATAATTTCCATAATCTTTTCCTAAAAGATAAAATTTTCCTTATTCTATCTTATTTTATCTCTTATTTTATCCAAATAAAAATTTTAATAAATTTCATAATATTTTCTTAATCGTCTCTAAATAAAATAAATTAGTTATTAATTCCTAAATTCATATAATTAATACAATTAATTCTTAATCACTTAATAAATCTAAAAAAATAACACTCATTAGTAACCAGTTCAAATAACGGGACGTTACAACTTACTCACCTTAAGAACTTTCGTCCTCGAAAGTTGCTAATTCTAAAACAACTTTTGATATTTAGTTTTCATCTATTCTTCTCATTCCCAGGTTGCCTCTTCCAACTAAAGGTTCCTCCAAAGAACCTTCACTAAAGCAATTTCCCAATTCTGAAGGGCCTTCACTTCTCTAGCAAGAATTTGGATAGGCTTCTCTTCATAACTCAGATTTTCACTGATATGCACAGGATCATAATCTATCATATGAGATGGATCCACTATGTACTTTTGTAGCATGGAACATGAAAGATATTATGGACTACCGAAAGGGAAGGCGATAAAGTCAAACAATACGCTACAGGATCAATCCGCTCAAGAATCTCAAATGACCCAATGAAACATGGGCTAAGCTTCCCTTTCTTTCCAAACCTCAGAACTCCCTTTATAGGGGCCAGTCGTAAGAACACATGTTCCCCTGTTGCAAACTCTAGATCTCTTCGCCTTGTGTCTGCATAAACTCTTTTGTCTCTTCTGTGCTGTCAGCATCCTTGTCCTGATCCTTGTTGGGGCTTCATTTGTGATCTAAACTAATTTAGATCCTAATAGTTTTCGCTCTTATACTTCGTCCCAACACACTGCATCCTACACTTCCTTCCCATAAAGTGTTTTAAAAGGTGACATCTCTATGGTCACCTGATACCTGTGGTTATATGCAAACTCTATTAGGTGTAGGTGTGAGTCCCAGCTTCTTGCAAAATCTAGAACACAGGCTTGCAACATATTCTCCAATGTCTAGTATAATCGTTTTGTTTGACCATTTGTTTCTGGGTGGAAGGAAGTGTTGAAATTTAATCGTGTCCTTGCCGACTTTTGTAAGCTTTGCCAGAAGGTGGAGGTGAATCGGAGTTCTCTATTAGAGACAATGAAAATGGGCACCCTGTGCAGTTTGACTACCCCCTTCGTGTGCAGTTGCTCCCACAGCTCTATAGAATAAGTAGATTTCCCAAAGCGAAAATGTGCTGACTTAGTAAGCCTATCAAGTATAACCCAAATTACGGTATAACCATTGGCTGTCCTAGGCAACCATAGTATGAAATCCATGGAAATGTATTTCCACTTCCATTTTGGCATGCTTAAGGGTTGCAATAATCCTACTGGCTTTTGTCTTCGTGCCTTCACATGCTAGCAAACTAAACATTTGCCTACAAAGTCTTTTACATATTTCTTCATGTTAGGCCACCAGTAGATTTGCTTTAAGTCGTGATACATCTTAGTACGACGTGGGTGTATGGAAAATGGTGAACTATAAGCTTTTGTTAACAGATCGTTCTTACGACCAACCTTTTAAAGTACACATAAACGTCCTTGAAACTGTAATCAAAAGTCTAGAGACATCGTGAATTATTCGGTCCGCTCAGACTACAACTACTCAAATTTTCTAACTAAGTATTGATCTCTCTACTAGGTATAGATGACTTGCTATCTCAAGCTAGATCTGGAAGCCATCTAAGCCAACCGTGTTATCACTTCACCAACTATCACTACTATCTCTGCCCTCTCTAGGTCTCTCTGTATCTAGGTTTGGGTAGTGATCAACGCCAAAGTATGTGTTATTTTTCTACTAAGGGTGTCTGCCATTACATTAGTCTTACGTGGATGATACAAAATTTTGCAGTCATAGTCATTTACTAGTTCGAACCACCTTCATTGTCTCATGTTCAACTTATTTTGAGTGAAGAAGTATTTCAAGCTCACGTGGTCTGTGAAGATCAAGATTTTCTCGCCATAAAGGTAGTGTCTCCAAATCTTTAGTGCATGCACCACTGTTGCAAGCTCCAAGTCATGTGTTGGTAATTATGTTCATAGTTCTTTAACTAGCAGGAAGCATATGCGATGACCATGTCATACTGCATTAATATGCACCCCACGAGGCATCGCTGTAGACTACAAAACTACCGGTGCCTTCTGGTAGTGTAAGTATTAGCATGGTAACAACCTCTACTTAAGTTCATGGAAGCTTACCTCGCATTTTTCATCCCATGCAAACCAATTGCACTTTTACATCAACTATGTCAATGGCGAGCCTATACCAGAAACGTTCTGCACAAATCTTTGATAGTAGCTTGCTAGACTTAAGAAACTCCTAACCTCGCTCACACTTGTCGGTCAAGACCAATTGGTCGCAGCTTCTACTTTAGTTGGATCCATTGAAATGCCGTCTTTGGATACCGCGTGTCTAAGAAAATACACTTGACTTAGCTAAAATTCACACTTAGAGAATTTGACATACAATTTGTTAGTCCTTAGTTTGGTCAAAACCTCCTAAGGTGTTCTTCATGTCCTACATCAAACTTAGAGTAGACCAAGATGTCATTGATAAATACAATCACGAAGGTGTTTAGAAACTCTTTGAACACCCTATTCATTAGCTTCATGAACACGACAAGCGTATTAGTTAGTCCAAAAGACATGACTACGAACTTATAATGCGCATACCTAGGTCTAAATGTCATTTTGGGGTTGTCTTCGTCTCTTATTCTCATTTGATGATAATCGAACCGTAGATCGATCTTGGAGAAGATAGGTGCTCCTTGTAATTTGGTCTAAGAGATCATCAATTTGTGGCAGATGGTGCTTATTCCTCACTATCACTTTGTTCAACTCTCGATAGTCTATGCACAATTGCATTGACCCATCTTTCTTCTTCATGAACAGCACTGATGTGCCTCAAGGTGAGAAACTAAGACCAATGGACCCCTCGTCTAGTAATTATTAGATTTGGGTCTTTAGTTCCTTCAACTTAGGTGGAACCATTCCATAAGAGGTTTTGAATATGAGAGTGATTTTTGGTTCAAGCTCAATGTTGAAATCTACCTCTCAGGTTGGCAGTAACTCTAGAAAATCATCTGGAAAAACGTCTGCGAACTTTTTTCCTATGGGTACTAAGTCCACCATTACTTTAACATGCCTCGTTTCGACCACACTGGCTAATAGCCCATAGGCTCCTCCGTAAATCAGTCTCTCTGCCTTCAGTGCGGAGATTACCCTAGCCACAGTCTTGGTCTGTGATTCCTTAAACTTGAAGCTTAACTTCAATGGTGGATTGAAGATTACTTCTTTATTTAAACAATCAATAATGGCATACTTTGCAACCAACCACTCTTTACAAATATAACGTCAAAGTCGGACATGTCCAATACTATTAGTGTCACACCTAATAGATGATTTGACACTAATACTTTATAGGCTTTTACAGACTCAGTAGGTAACATCACCGCCTCATTTGGGGTGAAGACCGACATCACAAAGCCTAAAGGTTCCAGTTCTAAACTAGCTTCTCCTACAAAAGATGTAGACATAAAATAATGCGAGGAACCCGAATCAAACAATATAAAAGCATAGTGTACTAGAATAGGTAAGTTACTTGTCACCACAGAGTCATAATTGTCTCACTCTTGCCGGGTGGTGGCAAAGACCTTGCCTTTCTGATTCTTAGCTGGGGTCGAAGTGGTAGCCTAACTTGAGCTTCCTGTAGCATTCTTGGGACAGATTGGAGCTATATGTGTCCCTTCTGATGGTATTTGAAACATATCCTGCTATCGTTCAAGCAACATCCTCAATGCTGCTTTCCATAGTTCTTACACGTTGGCTTGTCTCAATAGCTTTGGAAATTCACACTCCTATTCTTTGATTGAGCAAACCCCTTGCTCTAGTTTCAAGAACTTGTTATGCTGTCTAATTCTCATGACTTTTGGATAATACTGGCAAAAAAAAGCTTCCTTGTACTTAAGCTATGTAATTGGTTCCATAGTGACGTCAATAGATCGCTCACCTAACTCCCACCATAGTATCGCCTCTTCTCTCAACATGAAGACTGCGAATTGCACATTTTGTTCTTTAGGCAGTCCATATATCGAAAGATGGCCTCGAGGGAAAACAACCATGTTTCTGCCTTAGTTTTGATATACAGACACGCTAGTGAAAATTTGTGGTCGTACTTTGTATAATTGCGAAGGTACTTAACTGGAGTAGACATTCCTCTGTGTTCTAGAACTAGCCGGGCCACGTGACTGGCCATAGTAGTATGTATTAGCAATTACAAAGACTCTAAAATCATATATACTATTGTCGACTGCACTTGATTTACTTGCTGCCCTATTGGCGGTTTCGTAGGTTGTTACTTGTAGAGGTCTTCAGGTCGTTCCTCAAGTGGCGGAACAGAAGATGCCGGCTAAAGGGCTTCTAGTCCCCTGCCCAGTTGACCACTCCTTCCAGTTCCTTATCCTCTTGGGGGCAGTGTCCTATACTAAGTCCAATTGGCTATTCTAGCATACAATTCAAGTTTTTACCACAATAACAATGTACAACATGCTTCAATAAAACAATTACTTCATACAAGATTGAAATATACATTATAAGAAAAAAAGTAATGGCATACCCAGTGGTGATGAGGTGGTTATTATCTAGCCATAGTCACACTAATGCTTACGATGTAAGTAGTCTACAGAATAGTATTTGCTCTGATACCAACTGTAACGACCCGACTTTCTAGGATGCAATTCCCTAAGATCGTCACAATCATGCATGCTTAAAACGATGAAACAACTTGGTTGTAGCATTTGAAAATTAAATTTGATTTTAAAGTAGCCAAAGTAATAGAGAAATTATAAATTATCGAGATCCCAATTTAAATAAAAACATAATAATATATTACTAAAACTCTTCAAAGAATTAATAAGGATGCTAAAACCCATAATGGTTCAATAATATAAAAATAACTAAATAAATTATAAAAAATGCGGAAAAGCTATTCGACTCGACCATGGCTTCTTCACAACTGATCCTCATCAGCCATCTAGTATGCCCTTGCCATTATCTGGAAAAAAAAATTAAAGAAAAGGTTGAGTATGTTAAACACATACCCAGTAAGTAACTCAACCCACGGTTGGATATGCAAACACACACAGTCATGCAATTCTCATGTGAGGCCTATTTCTAGCATTTTCAGTCTGGGCTACCAGCCAATTCATTATTCAGTCTAGGCTAGAAGCCAATTCATTATTTAGTCTACGCTGGTATCCAATTCATTATGACATGTCATTTAAAAATCCTCTCAGTGACAGCACACCCCCTCCCTTTCAAATGCCACCTCTGGAGTACTAGTGTGAAACTTTTCAAGGGGTCCTACTACTATCTGATGATGGATGACACTCAATCAGTTTAGCCGGGGGCCCCCCACAACACCAACCCTCTAATTCGGGGGAGGCTGTCACTCATCATTTCAGTCCATGCAACAAACAACAATCCATGCATAGGTCCAAACTAACTTATCAATCATATTGAATACAGGTTTCATTCATGAAATCTTATAACATCTAAGGCACCCAACATATTCATCAATTGATGCCTCTAATAGTCAATATGTTTATACATATTATGCCATTCAATCTAGTAATTCGATAGACAACAAGAATATAAGATCATATAGGAATGCTTATCATCGACATACAACACATATATACAATCAAATATTTTAACAAGACAATTATCATACAATTTTTCTATCCTAGCCAGAAGGCTTCTCCGTGAGTGGAGTCACTTACCTTGGCTTTCTAAATAATCCTAAATTAATTCTTACTAGCTTGATTTACGTGCCTTAACAATTTCTCAGCTTATTGTTTGGAATCGTTGTTGTTACTGCCTACGTGCCGCCGCTGATGGGAAGAGAGAAAGTGAACGCATGAGAGATGAATGATGGAGGAGGAGGTTGGCATGAAAGGGAGAAAGAAAAGAGGAAGAAAATTTTCTATTGAAAAGAAAAAAGCTTGGTGGTTATGGTTTCATAACATGCATATTTATAGGGTTTTCATAAATACTCATCCTATTTCAATTTGGTATAAATTAAAAAAAAAAATCATTATTTTTAACTCTTTTCCTTTTCCTAAAAGATAAAATCTCTCTTATTTTATCTTATTTTATCTCTTATTTTATCCAAATAAAAACTCAATAATTTTCATAATCTTTTCCTAAAAGATCAAATTTTTCTTATTTTATCTTCTTTTATCTCTTATTTTATTCAAATAAAAACCCAATAATTTCCATAATCTTTTTCTAAAAGATAAAATTTCTCTTATTTTATCTTCTTTTATCTTTTATTTTATCTAAATAAAAACTTCAATAAATTTCATAATATTTTTTTAATCCGCTCTAAATAAAATCAATTAATTCTTAATTCTAAAATTCATCTAATTAATACAATTAATTCTTAATCACTTAATAAATCTAAAAAAATAATGCTCATTAATAACCAGTTCAAATAACAGAACATTACAATCATAAACATCTTCAGTGGTTCAACATTGTCGTACACTCCTAGAGATGTATTTTTAGGTAAATATCTAAAAGCCTCTTGCATCATCTCTTCGTCTCCTCTCGTCTTTTTCACCTCCCTCTTTTGGCAAAACTAAAAGTGAGGAGGCTATGGTCTAACTTATTCTTATATAGGATGCATTAACAATAAATCCTAAAAAATTAAAAAAAAAATCATTCTTTCAAATTAACCCATTTTATTTCTCTCATAATCAAAGAAATTCAACCAAAATAAATATCCAAATTACATAAGAAAAAATGTCTTCATCACTACCTACCCTAAAATTAAAATAATTTTACTCAGTGTTACAAAAATGGACCATAAGACGGATCCCAAAATATTGGACCAAGTGTTCTATATTTATTTAGTACATGCTATAACTGGAAATTTAGTTCTTTGTAAAATGAAATATTCTTTAGTTTGCCAATTTTTTATTACGATTTCAAAAAAAAAAATTCACAAATTTAAAACTAATAGTACAATATTACTAAAAAAAACTAGACAAAGAAAAAACATAGATGAGAATTGTCAGAATCTTAATGAATTTTTTTAATAAAAAAAACAAATATATTAATAAAAATTTTATTGTTAAATGGAACTTACTCTAACCATGGATAATTTTGAAGTTTGTTAAATGGAACTTACTCTAACCATTGATAATTTTGAAGTTAAGTAACCAATTTTGTCTATAGTTTCGACTTAATCTTAAATGTTGGTCCCTACAGATTTTAGAAGTTCAACTTGGTCTCGATGGTTGAGTATTGATTTCATTTTGACTTAGATATAATTTTAAATATTTCAATTTGATATTTTTTGTCAAATCTTACAACTAATTTTTACCGGATCTTTTATTTTAATATTGTAATTTTAAAAACTATTTCTAAAAATATTGTATGTTTAAAACTATTTCCAAAAATATTGTAGGTTTAAATGAAGATCGTCTCTTCAAGAGACGATGTTGTCCACATTGACAAAAAACGTCTCTTGAAGAGACGACATTGCGACATGTGAGTAAAATTTTGCCACGTCAAACCTCGTCTCTTAAAAAGACGATCTTCAATAATATGACAAATGGGATAGACTGGTGCAGTGGTTGTGTTGTCCATATTTCCTTCTTATTTGCTTTTGAGTGCAAAGGTTCGAATCCCATAATTGTTATTTTTTCTTATTTTTTTTCTTTTTATGCCCAAATT
>JAOANK020696525.1:0-11329 GCA_026257165.2 Telfairia occidentalis | reverse complement strand
TTATAGTTACTTAAATTTCAAATTAAATTTCTAAATGCTAAACCCAAGTCATTTGAACGTTTTATGCATGCATGATTATAACGATTCTAGAAAATTGAGTCTTAGAAAGTCTGGTCGTTACAATAAAAATCTCATATATAATTATAATGAATGTCAAAATCCAATAATTGTTTAAACTTGCAAAGTAGACGGTCCAACCATAATTCAAATACTGAAAATAAAATAATTAAATTACAGAAGACTAAATGACTTAACCATGCCCTCTTCACAACCGATCCTCATCAACCATCTAGTAAACCCTTGTCATTACCTGAAAAATATTTTAAAGAAAAGGTTGGGTATTTTAATAAATATTCAGTAAGTAATCCAACCCACGGAGTTAGATATGCAAACACATGCAATCATGCAATGCTTATGTGGGACCTACTTTATTAACATTTTTAGTCTAGACTAGCGGCCTAATTATTATGACATGTCATTATCAATTCTCTCATTGACAACATACTCACTCCCTTACTAGTGCCACCTCTAGAGCCCTACTACTACTTGATGATAGATGACACTCAATCAGTGTAACCAAGCCTCCCCAACACTGACCCTCTAAATTGGGAGAGGTTGTCACTCATCAATTCAATTTGTGCAGCATACAATAGTCCATGCATAGGTCCCAAAATAACTTAACAATCATATCATATCACATATTCAATTAATAAAACCATATGGTACTTCTAAGGTACCGAAACATAATCATCCGACAATGCCTCTAGCAATCCACATGCTTATACTGATCATGGCATTCAACATAATTTAATGCAATGTAAAGAAACATAAGTATCATACATGTCATACTCATCGTCATAATACAACACATGATACACAGTCAGATATTCTACAGGGCAATAATATGCAACTCATCTAACCTAGCCCCAAAGGTTATTTGGAAGAAGATCCACTTACCTTGGTTTTCTAAATAATCCTAAATTAACTCTTACTAGCTCGGTCTACGTTCCTCAACAAATTTTCCTACATAATTCCCATAAATTAAGAATGTTAACAAATTAATCCCAATATTAGGCTTTATCACTCATCTAGGCTAAGGTGTTAGAAAAAGAAATATATCGAGCTCACTGTTCAGCACGCGTCGCATCATTGCCCACTTGTCGCCGTTGGTAAAATACTTCTTTCTATCTTCACGTTGCCTAGTCACGGATCTATCTGTTGGGCTAGGTCACGCATCGAGATGCTCTCTCATAGCCATTCACGCGCCAAGGGAAGCTCACAATGTAAGGGGGTACGCGCATCGCTCACCACACAGTCAGCTGTCACGTTGTCCCAGCTACACTGTCGATTAGTTCTAAATGGGTTGGTGTTGCAACCACCCACTACCTTGCTGAAGAGAAACAAAAGAAAAAAAAAGCGCTTAGAGGTTTACTAGCAAACATGCCTACTGCCGTGAATTAGTGTCGTTGCATGCCACCGTGTATGGTGGCTATAGCTGTTGGTTAAAGGAGAGAAGGGAAAGAGAACGTGTGCGTGAGAGGGAGTAGAGAGAGAGGGTTTACCTTCTTCTTTACAAAAAGAAGGCTGGAGGCTATGGTTTTATGTCATTCTATTTAAAGGGAACACCCTCAAACCCTACCCTAATCCTCTTCCTATTATTTACAACAAAGTCATTCTTCTAATTTTCTTTTCTTTTCTTTTATCTTATCCAAAAATAAAAACTCAAATCACTTTCCTAATTTTTTTCCTAATATAATCTTTTTCAAAAGTAATTTCAACAACATTATTAGGTGCAAAATTAACTTAACTAGTACAATAAATTCTCAATCACTTAATAAAACTGATTCTAAATAAAAATAACACCAATTAATGTTAAAATAAAATAACAAGACATTACATTAATATTAGATAGACATATCAGCATTTTATTAGACTTGCTTAACGATTTTGTTATGTTGGGGACCAAAAGTGGGCATTATTCAAAACTTAAGAATGAAAGTATAAAAATTTTGAAACTTAGGGACGAAATAAAATCTTAAACTCAAAACTCAAAACTCAAAAGTAAAATTGTAATATTTTAAAATTTGTGGACTAAATAGAAACTAAATTCAAAACTTAAAAACAAAAAGGGTATTTTTCAAAAAAAATAAAAAATAAATAAATATAGTGTATTTTTATCAATGACTTAAATAAAATAAAGAAAATTCTTCGTGTCAAAATATCACATATTTGTGAATAATTACTATTACTTACAAAACATATTATTAAGTTTTGAAAATAAAAAGGGAGACTATTTTATAGAAACAATTTGCTAAACAAGCTTTTAAATATTTTATTAGAGTACTTGTTACTTGTCACTTCTGACATTTGGTTTTTGTACTTTGTAAAGTTTTATTTTAATCCCTTTATATTGGTGAAATTTTTTTCGATAGCTTTTTTCATTAATGAACAATTTTAATTCTAAAAAGAAATCCTAGGCTACCGTTAACTCTTTTTAGATATACTACTTGTGAAATTGACTAAATTATTATTAATAGTCAACTTGAAAATAGTTCAATTAGTTAAGACATATATTTTGCATTAATTAGCTAGAAGTTTGAATTCTCATCTTCATATATTGTTGATGTAGCGACCCGACTTTCTAAGACTCAATTTCCTAAGATCGTCACAACCATGCATGCGAAAAATAATGAAATGACTCGAGATTGGCATTTAAAAAATATTTAATTCATCTTCAAGGTAGTCAAAGTAATTGAGAATTTATTTAAATATAATTTACTGGGATCCCCATTTGAAAACAGTAATATAATAACAACAAAATTCTCAATGGATCAATAAGAATACTAAAACACATAAAGGTCCAATAATAAATAATCAAACGGTAATTTGAATACCTTAAAAATAAAACAATTTAAAAAAATGTGGAAGACTATGTGACTTGACCATGGATTCTTTACAACCGATCCTCATCAACGATCCAGCACGCCCTTTACAATTACCTGGAAAAAAAAGTTTAAAGAAAAGGTTGAGTATGTAAAACACATACCTAATAAGCGACCAAACGCACGGTTAGACATGCAAACATATGCAATCATACAATGCTCATGCGGGACCTACTTTATTAACATTTTCAATCTAGGCTAGCAGCCAAATTATTATGACATGTCATTAAAAAAAATCATCTTAGTGATAGCACACTCACTCCCTTACAAGTGCCACCTCTGGAGTACTACTGTGAGTTCTTCTCAAGAAGCCCTACTACTACCTGATGATAGATGGTACTCAATTTGTAACGACCCGCCTTTTAGATTTAGACCACCTAGGGTCGCTACTACCATGCATGCTCTTAAATAAAGAAATTACAAGATTTTCCAAACTTGAAATCCAATTTCTATAAAATGCTAAAATAACCAAGTTCCAAAATACAATTCTAAAACATGTTGGGATCCCAATTTTAAAGCGATTAAAAAATGAAACTAAACATAATTTTTAGAAGTACGACACTAGTGCAAAACGCTTAAAACAATGAACTCCTAAAGTAGACATGCAGAAGATTGAAACACGCCCTTTATGTAACCGCTCCTTGTCATCCACCCAAGAAGCCTTTGCTCTTACCTAAAGAAAGAAGGAAGAATAGGTTGAGTATATAAAATACCCAGTAAGTGACCTCGACTCGCTAGGTCAAAGATGCAAGCACACAGAATCATACAACTCATGTGGGACCTACTCTATATCTTTAACAATGACTACCATCTCATGGAAGATCCTCAAGCACATAGCAACAGAGACACACAGTCTCATGAAGGTCCTCAATAACAACTCAACAGAGATATAAAATCTCATGCAGGGTCCTCAAAATAATCACACAACAACAATATGCATCTCATAAAAGTCCTCAGTGTATCACTAAGCAGAGATATGAAATCTCATAGAGGAACCTCAAAATAATCACACAACAGAGATACGCATCTCATGGAGACTCTCAATATAGTTCTGCAGAGATGGTGTCACCAACATATGTACATGCAACATACACTCATTATATGCACTGGTCCCAAACAATAATGCATCATACAATTGAAGCCCCAAGGCATCCAACATACAATATTCCAACGATGCCCTTAGCATCCATAATCCATAATATTTGATGCCCACGACAACCAATGTCCACACAAAACAACACATCATGCTCAACAACAATTTCACAACATGCTCGAATATCATCAAATGCATATCATACACATATTTTCAATTACATTACACATCAAAGTACAAACATCAAACAATTCGTCTGACCTCAGCCAGAAGGATTATCCAGGAGCGATGTCACTTACCTTATACTGCAGCAAACAATAAGTACTCTCTAAGAGACCAGTAGATGGTTCTTTTATCACCTAAGCACACCTACACCTATAATGTCCTATTAGCCTTTTATTCAACACTAACCTAACATGGGATAGGTAACTTAAGACTTTTAAGGAGCGAATACTAGCGAGATAGTCAGAACACGCTATTGTCCAGGAAAACGCTCCACGCACCGCTGTCGATCCGACACGTGTCGTCCATGCGCCACTGCAGTTTGGGTGAATAGAGATCAGATTCTGACTCCACTCAACCCCAGGAGTCCAACGCTGCCAAAATTGCCCGACTGAAGTAGCCACGCGCCCATACTCGCAGCCTCAATGTCGACACATGTGGTACACGCACCTCAGCCATTCCTTTTTTCCACTGCGCGTGGTGTTATAATCGCACTACGATGAGGCTCACGGAGCGATTGTGCGGCACTTGGTTCCACCCTCAAGCAAGTCAACCAACTGAAACGAGACTGTCGATGGCACAACAAAACTATCTGGCAACCTCCACCCACGTTTTGAAAAATGGTTTCAGAAAATGTGGTAAGAGAAAAGGTTTTGGAAAACGTTTGGAAATCATTTTAGAAAGCTTATAACATGCAACACAGGTAGGAAGGTTTGACAAGTAGTCGTACCTTCTATAGTATATTATAAAGCATTTTAAGAGTTACAGGCTAAAACATGCAAAGTGGCGAGGAGTCACTCGCCATGTAAAGTACAAGAGAACGTAAAGAACATGTAAAATAAAACATATGGCATGGAAACATGAGGGAACAGAGTTGTTATAAGCATGCGGCCATAGGCAACAACACCTTGGACAAGCATGGTCATGACCTTCTCCCCACTTAAATGGTTGACTTCTCTGTCAGCTGTCACTACTTGAACGCTTTGATCTTGTCCAAAGCTGATTGCAGGCCTTCAGCGCACTCCCAACTAATCTCCTCATCTGAGAGGTCTTTCTACTTGACGAGGAACTCCCGTAAGTCTCTTCTTGGTTGGCCAACTCGGCGGATTTGATCTGCCAAGATTTCTTCAACTTGTTTGCTCACTCTGTTCTTTAAGCTAACTGTTAGTCGAGTTACATCATTTCGCACCGGGTCCTAGATGTCTGGGTGATAAAGCTTCAAATTGCTAACAAGGATTACCAGGTGTATCTTCATCCACAAGGACAGTTGGACTCGGTAAGAAGTATTTCCAACCTTCTGTATAACATCTACGGGTCCCTTGTATTTTCACACCAACCGTTGGTCCATATTCCCTTGAAAATGAAGTTGTTCAGGTCACAATTTGATAAGGACCTTGCCACGACTTGAAACTCAAGAGGCCTCAATTTTTTGTCTACCCACTTTTTCATATGCTTCGACGCTTTCTCAAGATTGGCTCAGGCCACTTCTGTTGTTTGCTTCCATTCCTTGCTGAAATTATAAGCCTGAGGACTTTTCCTTACATAGGGATGGTCAAGAACATGCGGCATGATACGTTGTCGCTCACACACGACCTTAAAGGAGGTTTTCCCTGTTGAGGTACTCTTCTGGCAGTTGAAGCAAAACTGTACAACATCTAACATCTTAATCCAGTTCTTCTGTCGGGCGTCGATGAAGTGACGCAAGTACTCTTCCAGAATGCTGTTAAATCGTTCGGTCAGCCCATCAGTTTGTGGATGGTAGCTGGAGTATATGTTCAAGTTAGAGCCAAAGAGGCAGAAATATTCGGTCCAAAAGGTCCTCGTGAATCTTCCATCTCGATCACTCATGATGCTTTCGAGAACTCCTCACAGTTTTACCACATTCTTGAAAAATAATTGGGTTGTCATCTCAGTAGAGCACATCTTGGGAGTTGGGACGAAAGTCGCGTATTTAGAAAATCTGTCGACAATCAAGAGTATCGCTTCTGACTCCCCAACCTTAGTGGGAACAAGAAGGGGCTCCAACAACCCTGCAATTTTGGCTCTCTTGACTTTGTCCTGTTGACAGATGAGGCATGTCTTGGTATATTGCATAACATCATCACGCAGATTCGGCCAATAGTAACCCTTTTTCAATGGAGAGTAGGTTCTCTAGCACCCGGCATGTCCGGCCCACATCGTATCGTGACATTCCCTCATCAACAGTCTTCATAAGTTCCCAAAGTAGGGAACATATAAGCGATTTTCCTTGGTGAGGGGAAGGTCGTTCTCTACCCAAAATTGTTGAATCTTCCTCTCTTTGGATAACTAGATTATGGTCAGGGCCACTTGATCGTTCTATCAGTGATCTTTGATAGTTTCACGAACAGTTCCTGTCAACTTACTGGCTTGTAGGTGACCTAACATGCACAGGGCCGCATGTTCACTCTTCCGACTAAGGGCATCTGCCACTTGATTAGCCTGTCTAGGTTTGTGTTCAAATTGAAAGTCAAACTCGGCAAGGTATTCTTGCCACCGAGCCGATTTTGAGGACAACTTTCGTTGGTTGAAAAAATGGAAGATCAAGCTATTATCAATTTTCACAATGAATGTTGCACCCAACAAGTATTGTCTCCACGCTCTCAAGTAGTGAACGGCAGCTAACATCTCCTTCTTGGAGGCAACATACTTTCTCTCCGCGTTATTCAGTTTTCGGCTTTCATAAGCTATGAGGTGACCATCTTGGAAAAGAACACCACCCAAGGCAAAATATGACGTGTCTGTCTCAACTTCGAAGGGTATGGTGACATCGGCGATTCCAAGCACCGACCCTTCCATCATGGCTTTCTTCAAGCCATCAAAAGCGACTTGGCATTCAGGGGTTCAAGTCCATGTGCGATCCTTCTTCAGCTGTTTCGTCAAAGGTCCTGCCTTTTTCCTAAATCGTTCTATGAATCGCCATTAGCAGTTGGCAAGTTTAAGGAAGGAGCATATCTCGGTGATGGATGTCGGCACCTTCCAATCTTGGATGACTTTGATTTTTCCATTTTCCATTCCAATCCGTCCACAATCGATTACATGGCCGAGGAAACTAATGTGTTCTTGTTCAAATGAGCACTCTCTCGCTACACGTACAACTGGTTTTGCCTTAGCTTCTCAAAAACAAGTTGTAAGTGAACCTTGTGTTCTGCCATGGTTAGACTATAGACTACTATGTCGTCTAGGTAGACTACCACAAATTTGTCTAGGGAATCATGGAATTCTTGGTTCATTAGAGTGCAGAAAGTGGCAGGAGCATTAGTGAGACCAAAGGGCATGATGAGAAATTCAAAGGCTCCATATTGGGTGACGCAGGTCGTCTTTGGTTTGTCCCCTTCTACGATGCGCAGTTTGTAATACCCAAATCTGAGGTCTAACTTTGAGAATTATTTTGCCCCATGGAGCTGGTCGAAGAGATCTGTGATGATAGACAAAGATACTTGTTATAGATAATGAGTTTGTTTGGTGCTCGGTGGTCATTGCACAAGCGAAGACTTCCATCATTCTTCTTTTAAAAGAGCACGGTAGCTCCGTACGGTGCTTTAGCGAGGTAGATGAACTCGGCATTCAATAGTTAATCAAGTTATTTTCTAAGTTCAGCCAACTCGGGGGAGCCATACGATAGGCATTCTTCGCTGGCGGTTTTGTTTCTGATAACAGTTTGATCTCGTGATCTATTCCTCGTCTCGGCGAAAGGGACTTGGGTAGACTATTTGGCATCACATCAATATACTCATCTAGAACTCGTTGGATGTCTCTGGGGAACACTTCCCTAGGATTATCATCTTTTACCATTGGAATGGCCATGAATGTCGGTTCTTCAGCTAGAGTGCTGATATCATTTTCACTCCACTTGGTTGTTTCAAACTAGCCTGTATAACTGTGGTTTAGAATAAGTGACAACCAAACATTTAGCGAGGGGCATAGAGATGACTTTATCTTCGAGCAAGAATTCCATCCCTAACACCACACCAAAATCATCCTTCTTTACTATCACAAAATCTACTGACCCCGACCAAGCTCCAAGTTTCACCTAAACTCTCTTGGCAACTCCCATAATTGACAATGTTACGGAATTCAGGGCTTTCATCTTTTCTGAGTCTTTATCCCAACAAAGGTTTAATCGACGAGCTTCTATTTCAGTCATGAAGTTGTGGGTGGCTTCTGAATCCACCATCGTGCTCTTTATGATCTTATTGTTGACCCACGCCTCAACGTACATTAGCTCACGCTCGGGTGGTTCTTTCGTCCTTTCGACCTTCTTTGGAAGGGCTGACAAGAATTTGAGAGCACCCATGCGAGGGTTCTCATTGACATCATCAAAGGGAGTATCAACTTTGAAAGTTTTAGGTTCGACCTCTTGGTTGTTTGTCAACTTTGCTTGGAAGGCCTTCAGGGCCTCATGTTGAGCTAACTAGGTTACCGACATAATTGCCTTTCCCAACACGTGGAGCCAACTAGGCTCTGATACCAACTGTCACAATTGCACTCCGACGAGGCTCACAGAGCAATTGTTTTACACTTGCTTCCACCCTCAAGCAAGTTAGCCAATTGAAACGGGACTGTCGATGGCACAACGGAACTATCTCGCAACCTCCACCCACGTTTTTGAAAAACAGTTTTAGAAAACGTGGTAAGAGAAAAGGTTTTGGAAAACGTTTAGAAATCATTTTAGAAAGCTTGTCACAAGTATAAAGCAATATAATATAAACCATGACTTTATAGTATGCAACACAGGTAGATATGTTTGACAACTAGTCGTACCCCCCTATAGTATATTATAAATCATTTTAAGAGTTACAGGCTAAAACATGCAAAGTGGCGAGGAGTCACTTGCCACATAAAGTACAAGGAAACAAGAACATGTAAAATAAAACATATGGCATGGAAACACGAAAGAACAGAGTTGTTATGGGCATGCGACCATAGGCAACACGCCTTGGACAAGCATGACCATGACACATGGCAGCTCACCACTGCTCCGATCTTCATTCTACTTTTGTCAATTAGTAGATCTTGACATTGCGCTCCTTTCCGACTCTTCGTTTGCCAAAATCTCCCGTTCGAAAGATTGAGACAGAGGATAAACGTGGTTAAAATAGGAAAAACCCAGGAAAAACACAAAGTGCGAGAACTCCAATGCCTTACATGTTCTTGTTGGGGTATGAAGGGGTGATAAGGAGGTCGTCCTCAAAATTTCAACTCATACGGAGCAAAGGAAGTTGGAGAAAATAAAAAAGAACGAATAAAAACAAGTTGGTTGTCGCCGTCGCTGGTCTTCGATCGGTACTGCTACTGACTGCCGCCATAATCGTTTGTTGCTGGACGTCGGCGGTGGGTGGTGCATGCTAAGAACCTTTGGGGAGAGAGAGAGGCTAACGTGAGTGAGGAGAAAGAGAGAGGGAAATTTGAGATGGCCTTTTCTTTTTGAAATAGGAAAAAGGCTTTGGTGGCTAGGTCCTTAGCTACAAATTTATAGGTCTTCCCAAAACCTAAATCCTAGCCCTACTTCCACATAATTACGAGAATACCACCCATTTTAATTTAATTTCCTTTTCCCAATAGAAAATCAAATCCTTAATTCAAACTTAAGCTAATTAACTCTTACTTAATAACCACACCAAAATTTCAAAAGAATAAAATTCAACAACATAACAATCTAAATCATCAAAAGAAAATAACGGGACGTTACAACAACTAAATCAGTGTAGCTAGGACCCACTCCCAACACCGACCCTCTAAATCGGGAGAGGCTGTCACTTATCAATTCAGTTCGTGCAACATACAACAGTCCATGCATAGGTCCCATTTAACTTAAAAATCATATCGTACACATGTTTATTCATGAAATCTTACAATATTCGAAGGCACCCAACATATTCATCAGTTGATGTCTCTAACAGTCAACATTCTTATACATATCATAACATTCAATCTAGTATTTCGATAGACAACAAGAACATAAGATCATACAAACATGCTCATTGTAGACATACAACACATATTACACAGTCAGATATTCATACAAGGCAATTATCGTATAATTTGTCTATCCTAGTCCAAATGTTTCTCCTTGAGCAGAGTCATTTACCTGTTTCACTAAAAAAAAAAAATCTAGAATAACCCTTCCTAGGTCAGCTTATTCTCTTCAATCGATTTCCCTACATAATCTCTGAAAGTTAAGAATGTTAGCGAATAATCCCGAATTTAGGCCTTAACGTTCAATTGGCTATGATTTTTGGAAATGGATTATACAAAGCTTGTTGTATAGTACGGAGCACAACACTGCCCACGCGTCGCCGCCGGTGAGGATATTTTTCTTCTCGTTCCACGTAGCCCAGTCGTCAATCTACTCAGTGGGCTATGTCACGCACCATAATTCTTGCTGGTACACCTCAGGTGCCCTCGAAGCTTGCAGTTTGGAGGCCTTCACGTTTCATTGGTCAAAGTTGTCTATTGTCGTTGCTCGCAGCGATTCCGTTGGTTGTTTCTTGAAGGAATCGCATACTTCATGAAAGCATGTGAACGCTAATGCATTCAATATTCAACTTGGAAAAAGCATGCAAAAGCAAGAACAAAATACAGAGAAAAACAAAAGTTTACCTTTGTCGATTTTCACGTGATTCCTCAGAACGTCATTCAACAGAAGGCAACCAATCGATGCACACTACTACTTCGAAAACTTACTATACTCAATGAAAAATGAAACTTAGATTGTGGGATCTCTTCTTAGATTTTGATGAGGGAGGAAGAGCAACATGAAAAAATGGTAACCCCATGTGTTCTCAACACAGGGTTATAAATATGGAGAAAATTAGAGAGAGTGGGGAGAAATTCCCTTAATTCCCTCTCACTTAACTTCCATAAACTCCCAATTAGTGGGAAGTTAATTATATTAATTAATTAATAATTAATTAACCATATATTATGCACATTAATCATATTAAATGCATATTTCTCTCTTTAACCTATAGTTTTGATATGAATCCTATTCATATTAAATTCTAACCTATAGTATTTATATGAATCTCATTCATATAAATAAGATTTGAAT
>JAOANK020696029.1:0-11331 GCA_026257165.2 Telfairia occidentalis | reverse complement strand
TATAATTATCATAAATAAAATCCAAAAATTTTAGTCCCTTAATTACATATTTCAACAACTCATAGCATGAATTAAATTAAAAAAAAAAATTAAGGGACGTTACATACTTTCTTTCAACTGTTTGACGCTATAATCTTGACTCGGTCATGGTCAGCCTTGAGGAAAATTCTAGTCCCCAATATTCTTTTTGCGACTCTTTGTGGCATCGTTAGATCTGAGGTAAGATTCTTTCGTCCTCCATCAATCTTCATTGCATGTACAACTTCATTTGCTTCGGCAATGCACATCGCTCGTACATGCCTTTTGACTTATAAGCGATGCTAGCCGACTTCTCTCCACTTTAGGTTCAGTCCCTAACTCAACCTTACCTTTACACTAGACCAAGGTTCTCTTAAATCGATGTTGCATCTTTATTCCATCATCTTAGTTTCCAACAACACGACCATCACACTATCACATTGATTTGTAACTTCACTGAAACTAGTTTGGACCCTTCGTTTGGTCAAAATAGGTTTATAATCTTTTACTGTGGCTTACCAAATGATTACAACACTTATCAAGTCCTACTAGGACATTATAATACTTATCAGGCTTTACTGGGCAATTCCATTATCTATTAAACTGCTTATTGGCTTCTATGGAGCAAGTATCGTGCCAATTAGGTACTATCGAGCCTCATTAATGCTTCGTGATGTCACCTTGAACATTAGGGTGTCATAAGAATTTGTCGCCTACTCGAGCATGCTTATCGAGAACCTATCCATGAGTTTGTCTTTCTAATGGGGACCTGTGCTTGGTCCCCTTCCTCTTGAGAGTGGCTATCGGCTCCTCTAGTTTTGATGAAGGACCAGAAAATGCGATACTCTAGTGTCGCTTGGCATTCTCTTTCTTCTTGTTCTTCTTCTTTTTTTTTTCTTTTCTGCAGATTCTAGTGCGTGGGTCTCTGTTACTTCTTCTGAAGCAAGCTCCAGGTGTTGCTTAGATTCATGCGTAGGCTCTACGACTGGTTCTTTCCCTGCATTTTCGTACCAGTCATGAAAATGTTCCTTTTCGATCGTAGGTAACACTATTTCAACACCCTCATTTTCTAGGTTTACCTCCACAATGTTCTCTCCGCTTTGCTCTAGCGTCTCGTCACGCCTAATTTCTTCAGTTGTGGGCACGGTGGCTATGCCTTCAATATGTAGCTCAAGTGGTGTGATTGGAGTTGGCTCTGGCATGGCCAAAGGTGTTTCAACCTGTCTTACAGTAGGCGAAAGAGGTGGCGTACTGACCTGCTATGCGGTACTCTCCTAAGTCGAATGGGTTTTTGTTGGGCGACGGGGCTTGCTTACCCCTTGCTTGACACGTTTATGCTTAGGTTGCGATTTTTGCTTTAGCAATTTGCAGTCCCTTATTCATTAGGGTTTTTTGCTCTTTTTTCTTTCTCTTCTCCATCGGAGGTTGCGGTGGTAGCGCTGGTGTCTTTTCGGGTGCTTCATCAACTAGGTAAACAACCTTTAACGGCTTCAGATCACCCACTACCAGTTGGTGCTCCTCCATGACATGAATGCAATGGCCTTTCGTTTTCAAAAGAGGAAGACTTCAACGTCATTGGATTAGATGCACTAGTCACCATGTAAGCTTTTTTGGATTGGAGAATCTTGCAACGTCCTTCTCCTCTCGTGGAAACCCTTTCTAGCACTGAAGTAATTGGTCTTTTGTGTGCTACGCGTGCATGAGCCTACCACCTAGCGATCGCTTAGCTACAACAAATAAGTTTTCTGCATGTCTCAAATTTCATTATTGCATCACTGTTAATTCCAATGAGAATTCTTTTTGCACTCTAATTGTTCCTGCACTTTTCCTACTAAAAAAGAGTAATTAAATAACAACACCAAATGAAAATATTAACAAAAGTACTTCAAAATAAATGCCGCACAAAATTTTTCCTTTGTTCACTCGAGGCGGCTGGAAGCATTCACATTCTCTAGTCCTAGAGGTCAATGGTGATTCTCTTCCAAAGAAAATTTCTACCATAATACAGTTTGATTCGCAAACCATTTACTTTAAATTCTTGGTTTGTCTTCTCGTCTCACAATACAACGACACCATGTTCGAATATCTGCTTAATAAAAAATTGGCCTGACCATATCGATTTCAACTTTCCAAAAAATAGTTTGAGCCTAGAATTGAACAAAAGAACAACTTTCCCTTGAACAAAGTGATGTGGCCGCAATCTTTTATCATGCCACTTCTTCGTCTTGTTCTTATAGATTTTCACATTCTCCTAGCATTTTGTTCTCAGTTCTTCCAACTCGTGTATTTGAATCAATCTAGCTTCTCCAGTAGTATTCAAGTTCAAATTCAGCTTCTTCAATGCCCATATGGCTTTGTACTCCAATTCTACTGAAAGATGATATTCTTTACCAAAGACAAGCTTGTAATGGGATAACTGTAGTGGAGTCTTGAAAGCTGTTCTGTAAGCCCACAAAGTTTCATCCAATAATGCAGCCTAGTCCTTCCTATTAAGACTCACTGTTTTCTTGATTAAAAATTTATACTTGTCCATTAGTTTGCGGATGGTATGCAGTAGCAATACGGTGTTGCACTTTGTACTTGCGTAGAAGCTTTTCCATAAACTTATTGAAGGAATCGAATTCCCAGCGGAAGTGATTGAATGCTTAATGCATTCAAAATTGAATTCGGAAAGAACATGCATTATAGAAACCAAAATACAGAGAATGAGAATTACCTTTGAAGAGTTGTTTCTTCACGTAAATCCTCTGGATGTTGATGAGCAGTAACTCAAACACCACCAATCGGAATACCGGTTATTCTCTAGGATATTAGGCCTCTGAAGTGTGGTCTCCAAACAATTGATAGAGGGAATATTAGAGAGGGGGAGTTTTTTGCAGCAGAAAAAAAATGAAGAACGTCATTTTCACTGCTGTTCTCTCATTTATGTATGTGAGAGAGAGAGATGAGAGTGGGTTGAGTGAAAATCTCCCCACTCACCATTTGCTATATTCTTTCATTAGATGTCAACTAGCCTGTCACCTATCAACAACAAGACTAGCTAACATAAACTATCAGCGGCCAACTGGAAAGTTCACGACATACATTAAAGCAAAGTAAATAAAACAGAAGAGTCCAATTCATTCACCAAAAATTAGCTACAGGAAAGTGTTAACAATGCATGATTATCATCAACTACTAAAATGAGTTTTAGCTACAACTCATGATGAAAATCTAAACTAAGATAAGCTGGAATAAATACTTCAATAAATGTGAAATAAATGCAAGTCTACAAAATAGAGTTGAAATGAAATAACAAGAACGAAATAAAAGCAAAGAAAAGCAGCAGATTCAAAGGCGTCAAGGCGTAGAAGACAGCGGCAGCTTGGTCTTTCGCGAGACGATTGGATCCTCTCCTTTTCTAGCTCGATTCCTCCTTTTCCAGCGGCTTGACCTAAATTTTTATGCTTCTATGCCTTAAATAGTATAATGAAATAACCCATATTACCCTCCTAGAATCCCACACGTAGCAATAAGGCAATTCACAGATTTTCAGGACGTCACACACATCCCATTCAAAATAGAGTATGTACACTGGTACATTCTGCGAAATATTTTGTTTACTAGAATGCTGTATTATTCCATTAGGAAAAATGCTACCAGGTCACATCGCTTCGTCGGTGTTTGCTAGTTTTGGCAACTACTAAGAATATAATCCATAATTCAATAATGTTTTCATTTAATCACTCTTAAGCAATGTAAGAAGGCAAAGTGTAGTAATATGATAAACTCTCGCTTTTTTATGCTTTTGTCATGCTATCATCCTATAAATGTCAATCAAAGATTTAGGTTTGTAAGCATAATAAACCTCTTTTGGAGAGTTATTAGGACCATCTTGAGCACTATCATGGCACAATGACTCTCTGAACCGTGCTAGCTCATTTTTGCATACTATGTTGCAGCCCAACCCTATGTTCCAATCTTCGACCAATGGAAAAAGGTGCATGTTGGCACACCTGAGTTGTCTGATATTAAACTTGAGATTCTCATTCTCATAGGAAGATGTCCAAGACACTAGTATATCAACGTTTCCCCACGCCATGACACACACATGTACCATGGGGTGGCTCACTTAGGCCTTGAGGCCCCAGAGGTGGTGGAGAGCAAACATCATGCCTCCCTCTATAGTACATTCTAGGTATTTTCACTCTGGCACTCATGAACGTTACATAAGTTGCAAGGAGTCACTCGCCAACGTGGAATGCACTTTTAAACTCTGATTCACCTAATATATGGCGTGCTTATATATCTCACTAATATGCATCTAACTTCAAATTCGCTCCTCAAAACTATCAACCGAACCCCGATTTCTAGAGTCGTGGCTCAAGACCCATTTGGCCCACACTGAGCTTGTCACTAAAACCACTAATGCCACCATTGCTTCCAATCTTACTTATGTCTTAGCTAGGATTCCTCATGCACATCTTCTTGGTGTGTTAGACGATGCATCATCCATCTTGATAGTGGCGCGACACTTCTCTCTCTCGCCCCTTGACGTGTGCTAATGGGCGATATAAATGTGTCACCACCATATGTCTGCTTGTAGGAGTCATAATATACTCTCTTCTTGTAAGATTGTGAAACCTCAAGCTCGATGTCTGCCCCTGCTCCCATGCGTCTTTGCACACATTCCCTACGCAAGCCATTTTCCTTACACACTTCATCCAACGAGCAACCCCATTGGCTTAGTGCTACTCTTGCCCGTGCACACATCCTATGTGCTGCCACCCATGTGTCTAGTCACCCACATTGAACTCTTTTCTATTTTGTTTAAGTTGTCACTTTACAAATGTTTCTAGAAGTTTAGATTTTTTTTTCTTGCTTTTAGAATTAAATCTTTTGAGGATATTTTGTATTTTTATTTTAGGCTAGAGTTTTCTATTTTTTTCCTAATTTTTTTGAAAACTTATTTTATTTTCTTTAATGTTATTTCGGGCATAATTTTGTCCTTGTTTTTTTTGAAAGGGTTGACTATTATAAATGTCTTAGCCTCATTAGTATTAGTTGGTTAAATTAGAATGAACGAAAAAATTTAAAAAATTTTGTCCAAAACAAAAGACTTGTCAATTTGGCGTTAGGGCAGTTAAAACTCCATCCCCTTTTGCATTTTCTCGTGTGATACTTAAATGTGCATTTAAAGAGACATTCAAGATTGATCGGTCATCAAATTTCCAGAGTGTTTCTTCCAAAGAGTGACTGAGCTTGTGAATAGTCTTAGGCATTCAAGTTGTCTTACTCTTTGGTTTTGATCATAAACATAGGAAAATTGTTCCTATCTTTCCTTTGAGATTAGTTTTAACTAACTTTGAGTTTTAGTGTCTTTGTTTCTAGGGATTTGCATAACCAATGGCTTCCTAGTCCAATTCACTAGGGTTGTAGTATTGTTAGAGCTTAGGCTTTATTGTGGTGTCAAATTGGTCGTGGAAGTTCGCTTAGGTAAATTGTTTTGATCATATCACAACCCCAACTTGTACGTATTCGACTATGACCTCCTCTATTTGGATGTATCAATATGTCTCTACCTTCCTTTTATCACCACAACTTGGCTAGTTATAGTATCTCACTGTTCATGACATAACACTTTCGTCTATGCAATCTGAGGTAAGATTTTTTGTAGACCCTAATCTAATATTCCCTTATTTAACCTAAAGTTTTTATAAAAGTCATCCAATTATGGGATCTAGTGTACTTTTGTAAATATTCTAGCCTACACTTTTCTAAACTCTTTGCTCATCACCAATGCTTCTTAGCTTGATCATCGAGTCATATTGGGAAGCACCACACTAGTGCAAGTTGAGCATCCACCAGACCATTTTTCTCTCTTGCCGACTGCAAATTCTATCAATATAATAATTTGTATCACTATGAGTTTTTCAATCACCCTATCTCTTTTTTTCTTTTTTTTTTTAAAATGTTTACTTTCATATGCGTTCCAATTGCACATCAAGTTGAAACTAACTTGAACTTCCTCTAATTGTGGTAGAAAATGCTTACTGCAACTATACAGTATTAAGAAGCTAATTATTAGACTAAACAAATTATCAATTTTAAAGGTCAAGAACTCTTAACTCCCTACAACCTCTCCCGAGCATTAGTTAATTCTCTTTACTAATTTAGAGACCAATATTTTTCTCTAGTTTAGAAAACATGTAAGGACTTGAATGACCAAGTTTTTTAAGGACCTCTATAGATATTATAAATCTATAGATATTAAAATCTCTACAGCTATGCATCTCAATTATGACTTTAAACCACCTTTCCCAGCATAAGATTTTAAGTCTAAGATCAAGATTTATGGTGAGTAGATTAAAAGCATGAAAACTTGAGAAACATAAGTATAGAACATTTAAAATCATTCAATCAAGAGAAATGATGTAGGTGATTTTAATTAATCTAGCTGTTGGTTGTTAGGTTGACAATTAGTTAGCAGCCAAGTATTTATTTTTCCTATTTTACAATTAATTAAGTTGTTCCAATAGCCTATAAAAGGAATTTAAAAAGGCTGGATTTTCATTCAACAATTAACAAAGAAACTCTTTCAAGATTTCCTTACATCAATTGGTATTAGAGCAACTAATCTAGACTCTTGATTTCCAAGAAAAACTCTCAAATTTTTAGAGGTTCAACAAAGATCAACTTATCTATGAAAGCCGAAGCTTCTTCTACTACCACTCAAGCTTTATATTGACACTTGCAGAAAATTGAGGCATTCATTGAAGAAATTAAAGGTACAATGACTGAAATCCAATGCAGAATAGGTAACACAACATAACAAATTGAACGTTTGAATATCAACCAACGAAGAGTAGGCAATTCGAGAGGAGGGCTTACACCTTCAACCAAGAACAAGTTGTTTTTCCAACAAGAAGACAGGAAAATGTAGTGGAAAGGTCTCTTGAACATCAATGTTCAAGATTCATGAATCAGGATTCTAAATCTTAAAACAAAGATGACTTCTACCAAGGAGTTATTCACCAAAATCATGAAGATATACATGCAAGAATGCTCCAAGAACAAAGAGCACACCATCTAAAAATTATTGGGGAATTCTTTTCATCTTGATAAACTCTAAGAATATCGAAGTGAAAAGGTTTTGTTTCAAGATTCTATTTTTTTCATGGATTTGATGAATATTTCAATGAGGAAGATAAAATCTCATTCTTCTTGGAAAGACTTTTCGCGGAAGTTGATGAACCAATCAAAAAGGGGCTACAAAGTTATGATGAAATGGAGTTTCCTACCATAGATTCTTTCTGGAACAAAATAATGAAGAGGGATAAAAATTGAATAAATTTTGGCAACAAATACAAAATTTCAAGAATCTAGATGTAGATTTTTAGTTTGAATATTATATTTTTTAAAGAAGCTAAGAGTGGAATGACAAATTTTTTAGATTCATAATTATTTGGAAGTTTGATAAGATGTTGCATTGAAGTCTCGATGGGCTGAAAACAATACATTTCATTGGAGTTTTCTCTAATCATCAAAAGAAATAGGTTTTGAAGCATGATTCCCAACTTTTCTTTAGCTAAATAAACTAGTGGGTCAGTTTTCTTTGAGGGAAAAAACTTGATGTTGAACATTTCTATTAATCTATCTGTTGGTTGTTAGGTTTTAGAAAAATCGTACACTTCTGATTAAAAATGCACTATTTTCTACGTGTAAACCATTATAATAGATAGTGCTTATAAACTACTTATATGAGAATGAAGAGATAATAGAGAAAGAAAACTTTGTTGTACTCCAAACCTAGCGGCTATTGCCATATACAGAAGGAGAATACAATTTAAAGTTGGGTGCATGATTCAAGTTATCAGTAAGAAAATATTTGAATACCATATGGTAGGGGTGATTACCAATGGCTAAGGAGGTTGAACAAGGAAAGGTCTAGCTATCCAAGTTTGTCTACTATGATGATTTGTCGCCATAAAATAAAATAGTGATATTGGAGATAATTTTGAGTAATTTACTCAACTTTCACATCATCTTGAAACTGGTGGGTATCTCATACACTTCTAGTTTGATTTGCAGTTCTTTGAAATTTTCCTTAGTAAGAGCCTCAATGAAAAATGTTAGCAACTTGTTTTGTTGATGGTACGAATTTTGTGATAACTCTCTGAAAGAGAGTTATTATGCCTCTAATATTGAATATTTGACCGTGGTTAAGTTGTTATAAAATAAGCATAACCTGATGATTTACTGAGATCAATATGTTTGCTTGCTTTAAATTAGCATGTTATACTAATCCAAAGGTGATATCTAAACATGATTAAATTAGGAATGAAAAGCAAAGCAAGCAGCAGTTTCGAGCAAAAGATCAATATGCGGGACGACCTGGTAGCATCTAGCGCAGGGAATGTTGCAACATAGTGACAAGCAGAATATTATCAGATTCCAGGGTTGTATGAACACTTTTTGTGGGACACATGTGACGGAGAGGCACGATTTAGGGTATTCTCACACGCATGATCTCAGGAGGGCATGAAGGACATTTCTCAAGGGTGCTGCTTTAGGCCAAAGATAGGCATTGAAGAAGGGGAGGCCGGAAATCAAAGAGAAGAAGGAGAAAGAAATTCTACTCTAAAGAAGGAAACACACCCAACTAAGCTTCTGCAGGCATCTACGCCTCAACACCCTTCAGTTTTATTTTTCATCGCTTCATTTCTGCTACTGTTTTATTAGTGTATTGTTTAACTTTTCGTTTAGCTGTGTGTTTTCCGTACTGAAGTTTTCTTAGTGAACAGTGTTTTGATTGCATTAATATGAGTTCTAGCTAACTTCTTTTATGGGTAATTGGTGGTGGGTACGAAGCTGATACAATGTTGTAGTATTGTCTGAGAATGAGGCATTTTACTCTGTAGACAGGTTTGTTCCGTACACTCACTCTGTCGAGCATAATATACTAAAGTGTGAATCCTATTTATGTCTAACATCAGACTCAGTATTTCTTTACATTCCACTTTACATTCCAGCACTTTCAAAGTTGGACAGCTTTGGTTAGTTGGGCACACCTAAAGAATGCTAGCTAGCTATAAGCTCTAGAAAGCGAGCAGGTGTGGGCGCTTTTAGGGAAGGATAGAGGAATTATCATCATCAAATTGATCCCAGAATACACAAACCCAAACTGAGGCATACGAAGCTGGACAAACTATTGGGCAACAAACTCCCACTTAATATAGGCTTGAGTACATATGCACACAATGTATTAGACACATTAGAACCATGGGCATGGGTTTTTTTTTTTTTTTAAATAACACAAAAAGGCAATAATAATGTAGAAATCAAGAAACACATGAACTATAAGCCTGTGAACTATAGATGCGAAAGGGGGCAGATCACGTAAGAGAATGTTGGCACATAATGCTAGCATTAGGAGAAATAGAATGATAAAAACAGAATGATGAGTAAGTACAACAAGAAGGTTTAGAAAAGAGAGACTTCCTTTTAGCTGTCAGCACCTTCTTCAGCAAACTACGACGCCTCCTTGGATTTTTTTTTTTTTAGGGAGATTGACGACAATGGTGGTAGATGAGAATTTTTCTCCTTGGCCATTTGATTATTTCCTGCACAACCATATTTTTAATGATGAAATTTAAACTACGCTGACGATCATCTAGTGTTTGTTCAATGACTTTTTTTGTCTTTGCAAAACCTGCAACAAAGTATATTCATAATCAGTCTTTAATTGTGTTGAAATAAAAGTGGCCATACTTCTATGTAATTCTAAGCAGAAGAAATTCAAGTTAGAGAAAAGATGTTTCATTTCCGACTGAGGTGGTTCGATAATTTATGGATTTGCTAACTAAAAAGTCATTTCAATTAGCTCTAAAGATTTGAACTGTCTCTGTGCCGAAAAATATGCTACAATATCCTCTACAGCATCTTTTGATTATAGGCATTCTAGTAAGCATGCTCTGATGGTAGGCATTGTCTTGTAAATCTTCTCTGGCGGTATTGCTGCAGCATCTTCTACAACAATTGTATTCTTCTTCTGGTCTTGTTCCTTTCTCAACGACTCATTCTCTGCAAATTCATCTTCTTCATTTGGACTTTCTGCTTGTTGCTCTTTCAATTGAGTGCTATGTGAAGATTCTATTGTAGTAACATTCTCAATTGTAGGAGGAAATTTTGTAGTGATTTCTAACTCTTTATCTTCACTTCTTGGTATCTCCATACTACTTGGTAACATTTTCGCTGAACTATTTTTTAGCTCATGAGCTAACATATTTTATCTGCACCTCTAAGTTTCTCAAAGATATAGCTTGACTCTGGATAATAATGTCGTTTTTGGCCATATATTCCTTCATAAAATTTTCCAAGGTATTTGATTCTGTTGGAGGTTGCTGCAACATTCTTTGTTGACTAAAATCTTCTTGCAGTGGCTGGAAAAATTCAGGAGGATACTGTGGTTTGCAAAAAAATTCTGGAGGATATTGTTGTTTGCAGAAAAATCTTGGAGGAGATTCTTGTTGGACTGGGTCTGGTATGCTATTTTTTTTGTTCGTGTTGTTGTCCTTGCCATGAGAAGTTCGAGTGTTGACTCCATCCAAGGTTGAAAGTATTATCATAAAGGTCGCCACAACTATAACTTGATTGTTTCCCCACATAACAAAGTGATGTTGGATTGACTGGGCAGTTCTCAAACATATGGCTATCTCCACAATAAGCACAACTAATATCCATCATTTGATAACAAGCATTCGGTTGGTACAAGCCTCCCATGTTCATTTGTTGCAACGTGTTGGACATGTTAGAGAGTTGAGCACTTATTTCTAATAATGCATCCATTTGTTGAAGGAATCGAATTCCCAGCGGAAGCAGTTGAACGCTTAATGCATTCAAAGATGAATTTGGGTAGGAATGTACGTTTTACAGAAACCAAAATATAGAGAACAATTAAATTTTACCTTTGAAGAACTCTTCTTCAACTTCGTACGATTCTTGTATCGCGAACACTACCAGAATGGGATACCCGTTATTCTCTAGGAAATCTGGCCTTGGATGTGTGGTCTACAAAAATCAATAGAGGGAATTGAGAGAATGAGAATTCTGCAGCATGAGCAAAATTGAAGAACTCTCGTTCATTTATGTGAGGAATAGAGGTGAGTGGGTTGAGACAAATTCTCCCCACTCACCACCTTTTTAGGTAAAAATTAATAATAATTAATTAACATTTAATTAATCAAAATTAAAATTCTTTAAATCATATTCAAATAATATTTCTCACATAGTCTATAGTTTTAATATAAATCCTATTCATATTAAAACCTTATT
>JAOANK020695828.1:0-11333 GCA_026257165.2 Telfairia occidentalis | reverse complement strand
ATATGAACTTAAGTTCTTTATTGATAAAAAAAAATTATATTGAACAAAGATGTTCATAGTAAAATCAAAGCAAAATAAACAATACTCAATTCAATAATAAATTAGAAGAAATTATATTCAATTTAATAGTAATTCATTGTTTTATTTAAAAACATATAATTTTATTAATTCAACAATAAATTAAAATAACAAAATTCAAAATAAGTTATTATGTTATGTCTTTATAATATTTTACCAAAGATGTATAATAAATTAATATAATTAGTGATAGAAAATTGGTAGAAAGAAACTTTAGAGTAAAAACATAAAAGAAAAAAATAGTAAAAAAAGAAAGAAACAGTTAGAAATTTTTTTGGGTAAATCGTAAATGGTAAAACCCAAAAAAAATAATAATAATGTAATAAAAATTGGTTTTGAATGGTCTGAAAATACATGATAAAAAAAATATTGAGGAAGATTCAAACTCGCGCGGTCATTTCCTAAATCGCGCGCTTTGCCATCACGCCCAGCACTAAAAACTTAACAAAATCTTCGAAATATCGCTGATATATCGAAATATCGGTGATATTGGAGTAAAAATATTTCCACCCCCTATTTCCATATTCATGACTCCCGATATCCAATATATCGTATTTCAGCGAAATTTTCGGATTTTTTATTCCCTGGAGAAAACTAACGTGTTTTCTTAAAATAAAAAACTAATTAATTAATTTTGACCCAAAATTTGTCAAGTTGTATTGATTTTGACTCTAAATTTTCAATTTCATCAAATTGAATTTCAATTTAGATAAGTGTTATAATCTTAATCTTCAACTTGAAAAAGTGTTGCAAGTTTTAAGTTCGGATAAATTTTTGTTTGAAGTATCATTATAAAAAAAATGTTCTTATATGTATTCATTGATTATAAGATATATATAAGAAACAAAATGGATAGAATTACAAAGAAAACGACATTAAAGCTAAATTTTTTTGTTGAAATTTGTGAGTTTTGTCAAATTTATTCAATGGTTAATTTGTGCATTAATCAAACTTAATTTTGTACAATGTTTTATTTTATTGAAATTAGCGAGTTTACAAAAGTTTTCACAATGTTTATTTTGTTAAAATTAATGGGTGAATTAGTGAAAATTGAATATAGGGTTAAAATTATTGTCGCCACGTGCTCGCGATGCAGAGCGGCTGACGTCCTCGAAAAAGGGAGATTTAAAAAGAAAAAAAGGGAGCCGCCACCAACCTTTTTTTATGGTGTGATTATTCACCAAAATACAATACAATAAACAAAAAAAATATATGCGAAAATTAAATTTTGGGTTCGGGAGTTGTTTGTGCATGAGGAATGTGTTAGCACCCCACAACACCCGTTAAAAAAAACAGTGGCCAAATTGTTATCTTGAAATGTCCAAAAAGAGAAGCACTTAAAAAGGGTATTTTAGTACAAAAATAAATTAAAACAAATGTCTCATTTTACCTTTCATCTCTTCAACATTGAGAGCAACCTATTAATTTGGCTATATTAGAATTTTTCTAAAATTAAGAAAAAATTATTCACCTCAAGAATATGAGAATTTTACTCTTTCTCAACTCCATTGTATGAAGCCATTTAAAAAAAAGAAGATTTAAAAAAAACTTTTAATTAATTCATTTTTTCTTGGAACCAAATCTTGGACTCCCAACGATTATGATCCCTCACGTCAATAATTCTAGAAAATTGGACTTCTAAATATTTCCAGATTCTATCGTAGGATATTTGAAAAAAAAAAAAAATTTAGAATTACATTTTGTTTTAAAAGATTGGAATTTTTTTTTAATATTACCTTTGTTAAAACCTTTGTAAAAAAAATTAAGAGTTTGAAAATAAATTTGTGGAAAAATTTTAAAAGATATTTAAAAAGTAAAAACAATAAAAAGACGAAAAAAAATTAAAATGATAAATAAACATAATAGATAAAATACAATTTAAAATGTAAATTACAACGACATAATAATAATAAATTATAACAATTGAGTAAAAATAAATTTAATATACAAATTTAAGAAAACCGTATTGGAACCGATCTCGACTCCCAAAGAATCGATTCTTCACGTCCGTAAAACTAGAAAATCAGACTCTCAAAGATTTTTAGATTTCGTCGTCGGATATTTTAAAAAAAACGCAACAAACTAAATATGCTAATACCGAATAATATAAGAAAAGATATTTACATGAGCCAACATAATTAATAATATATATTACAAGAAAAAAAATTTAAAGCACATATTTAAATCAAATTAAGAATAACAATGTAATAAAAAAAATTTTTTTTACAAAGAGAAGGTTTTAAAAAAAAAGATAATATATATATATATATCTGTGTGCGCGTTAAAAGAAGGAAATCTAAAAAATTTAAAAAAGATGTTATAAAAAAATAAAAAGATTAAAGAAGAATAAATAAATAAATAAATAAAAATTAAATTAAATTAAATTAAAAAAAAAAAGGAATGCGTGCGTAGTTTTTTTTTTTAATAATAATAATATAATGAAATTAAATTAAAAAAAAAACTAAATATTCTCATTTTTTTGTTATTCCTCTCTTTCTTTCTCATATTTTCTTCTTTTTCATCTCTCTCAAATTCTTTCAAATTCTTTTTTTTACTCTCCTCTTTTTCTCTCCACACCTTCCCCTCTGCTTTCTTTTCTTTCTTCAATTACTTCTCTCTAAATTCTCCCCCTTTTTTTTTATGTTTTCTTTTAAAAAAAACTTTCTACCCTCACTTTCTAAGAAAATAAACTCCTCTCTCTCAAGAATACAAAAGAACGAGATCTCCCTCTCTGGCACGCCTGAGGTATGTGCTACTCTTTCTTTCTTCTCTCTGTTTTTTCGTTTCATATATTTTACACACCTCATATATTTTTCCTTACTACACATACTTTTGGATTAGAGAGAACTTGTTGGCTTAAAGAGTAGGAAAAAAAAAGTAGAGGGATGGAGAAGAGAAACGAACAGAGAAGTAATAATAATTAAAAAAAAAACAGCAGTAGAATAATTTCATTTTTTGTATACAGAGAAGAGAAGTAGATCAAAAGCATATACATACAAAAGAAAAATAAGGAACTAGCATAGAGTAAATAAAAAAAATAAAAAAATAAGTAACTAGAATTAAATGAGTGGAAAACGCGAAAAAATAAAGGTTATAAAGCCTCTAATCCTTACTACACTTTTTTTTATGGGATGTTTGAGGAAGAAATGGAATGAGCCAATGGAAAAATTGGCATGTTGTTTGAGGCACGGATTCTTGGGAATAAACTCTATCGAGCGCATCCTCCAACTATGCATTCACCATTTAGCTCACTACATTTCCCCATTTCCATCCTTTTTTTTTGCAAGTTTTTTATATGGAACTCTCTTATCCCTCTCTGTTGTATATTTTCTTCTTTGCATTCTCCCCTTTTTTTTATCCCCCAAATGTGTAAAAAATAAAGAGTTTATATAACCCAAAATGCTTCTATTTTTGTATATAAAAAGAAATGGCTGATTTTTTTTCCAATTTGGATCCAAGCCACAATAGGCCCTACCAAAATGAGAGGAACAATTTTGAACCAAATCAAAATTTGAATTCCAACTTACTCCTTTGTTCTCTTTTTTTTTTCAAACAACCAAGAAAAGGTTAAATAAAATTTTCAAACAAAATTAATTACCACAATTATTATTAAAAAAAATTGTGATTAATTTTAAAAAGACCGGGCAAAAATCCGTGGCTACAATTACAACAATTATCTAAATCAAGAAACTAATTTGATGAAATTGAAAGTTTAAGGGTCAAAATTGATACAACTTAACTAGTTTATATGTCAAAATTGAGTTTTTTAGAATGAAAAAAGTTTTTCCAACACATTCCCTTCCATTTGGGATAATATTTCTGGCATGTGGATGTACCATTTTGCCCACCATTAAATGTAAACTGATTCTTTCCCGCCAACTTTTCACTTTTTATGTTTTACCAACCAACTATACTTCTCCCATATTTATCCTTAGTCATTCTCACGTTGTGCACAACATTGACTATTACATATTTGCAACATCTTGGTGGGTCTTCTTGTGTTGATTATTTTTAGTATAAGTAGTTGGGATTGTGAAGCCCAATCATTAATGAAGTTGCTCGTAGGAAGTTCGTCGAGTGGAACAATGACCAAAAGGAGAAGACATATGATTTGGTGTTGTTCCAGAGCTTTCTGCAGCGCCTAGGCTCTATAGCATCTTTCTTATGGTGCATAGGCACTATCGTAGCATTGAGATACCCACTTGCGGCGTCTTGATGTTGCCCTATTTTTCTTAAGATGTTGCCCTAGCTACCTCAATTCTATATATTGTTGTGTTAGGTCATCTTTGATGCTCCTTAGGGAGTCTGTGCCCAATAAAGAGTCCTCTTCTATATGTTTTGTTAACCAAGATTGCTAGAACATGAAATATGTTTGAGTGACGAGTCTATACGAAGTGTTATGAGTGTGTCACTTATTGTAACGTGTTGGATTTACCAAAAGAATTTGTATTGATTCAGCCAAGTGCAAAGCAATTAGAAAGAGAAAGAAGGAAAAAAGAGAGGACGCCAAGTTTTAAAGTGGTTCGACAATATGTCTACACCCACTATACAAATAGAGAGAGAGAGTCTCATTTAATAGCGTAATCAAAGAGTACAAGTACAAAGTAATCAATCGAATGAGAAAGTAGTCCTTCAGTAGTTGTATATAGTAATTGTTATACAAAGACAACAGTGAATATAAAAATAACAAAGTAGGTAATTGTATGAGGTAAAATCAAGTTACTACACCACAGGCTTGAATGTGAGGAATCAATTCAACAAATCAGTAACTATTATATAAACACAAGCATTGAATATAAAAAATAGAGTAGGTAACTGTAGGAGGTAAAATCAAGTTACTGCAGTACGAGCTTGAATGTGAGGAATCAATTCAACAAATTACCCTCTTGATTCTCATGTTCAAACAAAGAGAAGCTCCCTTTGTTTAAAAAATGCAAGCAGCTCAAGACTTTCAGCCGATTCCAAGTTTGAGCAGAGAGCAAAGGTACTCAAATCTTTCATCGGTTAGCGCTTTTGTCATCATATCAGATGGATTATCTGCTGCATTTACCTTTGCTAGAGTCAGTTTATTAGTGTTTATGGCTTCACGAACATAATGAAACCGTACATCTGTGTGTTTGATTCGATCATGAAAGGTAAGGTTTTAGAGAGAGCAATGGCATGTTGGCTATCACAGAGGATCTTTACATTGCAGGCTTCACTGTGCATTTTTGAGTCTATACCCTTTAGCTACATAGTTTCTTTCATAAATTCACATAGAGCTATGTATTCAGCCTCGGTAGAAGAGAGGGCTACAACGGATTGAAGGGTAGATCCCCAGCTAATTAGGTTTCCAAATAACGTAAACACATAGCCTGTAAGTGATCTTCTCTTGTCTAAATTAGCTGCATAATCTGAATCAATATGGCCAATTAGATATTCATCATAGGTATCAGCTTTACGATAGGCTAGGCTTTTATTTGTGGTACCTCTTATATATCTTAGTATCCATTTCAAAGCCTCCTAGTGGGATTTTCCAAGATTGGCCATAAATCGGCTTATTACACTCATAGCATGCCTTAGGTCTGGTTTGCTGCAAGTCATGTTGTACATAAGGCTGCCAACTAAGTTAGCATAGGGAACTTTGTTCATAACATCTTTTTCTTCTTCAGTAGTGGGAGATTGAGTAGCAGAGAGTTTGAAGTGATGGGCTAGAGGAGTTTCTACTGCTTTAGAGGTTCCCATTTGAAACCTTTTAACAACTTTATTCAAATAATCTTTTTGAGATATAACTAAAGAGCTTATAATTTTGTCTCTAGTAAGCTTCATGCCAAGAATATTCTTGGCTCTCCCCAAGTCCTTCATTTCAAATTCCTTTCCAAGTTGAAACTTCAATTTTTAAATCTCCCCCTTATCATTCGATGCTATGAGTACATCATCAACATACAGAAGGTAAGAAGATACTTAACGTCAGTTACTTCCCTTTTGTACACACAACAATCATAATGGCTTTTGGTGAATCCCTTAGACAAGATAAAAGTGTCAAATCTCTTATTCCATTATCTAAGGGACTGTTTCAAGCCATATATAGATCTCTGCAAGTAACATAGCATGTTCTCTTTACCTTCTTCAATGAACCCAGAGGCTGCCTTATATAGATGTCTTCTTCTAGTTCCTTATTGTAATGACCTCTATCTTCTCCAAATCAAGGTCAAACTGAACAACAAGAGACAACAAGACTTTTATTGAGGTGTGCCTTACAACTGGTGAGTAAACCTCGTTGTAATCAATTCCTTCTAGCTGACAGAACCCATTTGCAACAAGTCTAGCTTTATATTTGGGTATATTCTATTTGTAAGCACCTAATTTCAATTTAAAGATCCATTTGCAATCTACTATTATTTGATCTTTAGGTTTGCACACAAGTTTCCAGGTATTATTCTTTTCTAGTGAGGCAAGTTCTTGGTTCATCGCATCAAAACAATTCTTAGATTCTATAGATTTAACAGCGGCGTGATAGGACAAAGGTTCAATCATCTCACTGTCATCCAAACAGTTCAAAGCAAATCCCACATAATCAGCTTTGTTGTATCTAGAGGGAGGTCTAATGATTCTATGTTCTCTATCTCTAGTTAGCTAATACCTATCAAGTTGTCCCTGATTTCCCAAATGGTGTGAAGATGGATGATCTGTCTCTTTTGTTATTTCATCCCCTTGACTAGTACTATCACTACTGTACTCAATATGTTCCAAATCAATTTTTGCTGAAGGTACAATTGTATCAGTTCTTTCAGTCATATTTTCTAACGGCTGAAGTTGAATTTTGAAAGTCACTTTAGTGGCTATTTCATTTGAACTTATTGTTTCTTTCTAAGGCATAAGATCTTCACTAAACGACACATCTGTACTTATTAAACATTTATGTTCACCTTTTTCAATGCACCACAGTTTGTAACCTTTGATGCCTGATGGATAGCCAAGAAATATACACTTATTGGCCCTTGGTTCAAGTTTACCTTGTTTGATGTGAGCATAGGCTCTACATCCAAAAGTTTTCAAGTGTTTAAGGTTTAGAGGTGTGCCTGTCCATAGTTCTGGTGGGGTCTTGAAGTTTAGAGCCTTTGAAGGACTTCTATTTATTATGTATGTGGTTGTATTAACTGTTTCCCTCCTAAAAAAACTTCAGGTAAGTTTGCATTAGACAACATGCATCTTACCTTTTCTAAAATGGTTATATTGTACCTTTCAACAATACCATTTTGTAGAGGGGTTCCAGCCACAGTCAAATGCCTTTCAATGCCTGAAGTTTTACACAATTCATTAAACTTCTCATTTAGATACTCAAGGCCATTATCAGTTCTTAGCATTTTTACCTTTCTAGCTGACTAATTTTCTTCTAGAGTCATCCACTCAACAAATTTTCTGTATACTTCATCCTTGGTCTTTAACAAGTAAACCCAGAGCTTCCTTGAGTAGTCATCTATAATAGTCAAAAAAATATTTGGCTCCACAATGATTTGTAACTCTAGTTGTCCTCCAAAGATCAGAATTAATATAGTCTAATTTTTCTGAAGTCTTCTGAGTAGAAGCAGAAAAACTATGCCTCACTGATTTACCAAGTATACAATGCTCACAAAATGATATTTCAGAAGGCTTGATGTCACCAATTAGGCCTTGTCTGTATAGTTGGTCAAAGCCATTGTTATTCAAGTGTGCTAGTCTTTGGTGCCAGATTTTAGTGTCTTTCAATACTTGATCAATAACAACATTTACTTCTCCAATGATTGTGCTTTTTTGTAGAACATAAAGGCCATTCTATAATCTACCTTTCAATTTAACTAAGGAATCTTTATAAACCATCAATGAGTCATTTTTTAATTTGTAGCTATATCCAGATTTATCAAATGTACCAAGAGAGATCAACTTTCGTTTTAAGTCAGGGACATATCTAACTGAGGATAGTACTCTTTTTAAACCATCATCTATAGAGCCAATACCTTTTATTTCACAAATTTGATCATTTCCCATGACAACTCTTCCACTGTCTACATTCTTGAATTCAGAGACGAAGTGTCTATTAGGTGTCCTGTGGAACGTGCATCCTAAATCCATTATCCACTAATTTGTACAGTTACTATCGGATACCATTAACACCTCAGGCGATTCGTATCTCACTAAAACGTTTGCAGAGACTTTATTATTTCTTTTCACAACAATTTCCCTTTTCTTTTCAATTAAGGACACTCCCATTTGAAGTGTCCTTCTTTATGGCAATAGCGGCAAGTGACTTTATCTTTATCTTTGTTGTTTGGCTTGTTATGTTGCTTAGGATTGTTTCTTTGACCCTTACCTCTATACTGTTTCCCTTGTTTACTATTTGCAAAAAGTTCCTCTAAATCTTTCTTTTCTAATTTCAATTCCAATTCTCTTGATCGAAGAGCATCAAGGACTACATCAAGGGTAAGTGCATCTCTGCCATATTTAGTGGCTGCCATCACTTCTTTATACTTCTCTGGTAATGAATTGAGTAGCATCATTGCTTGATTTTCTCCACTCAATTGCTCTCCTAAGTTGGTAAGTTCTAGATAATTAATGTGAAAATTATCAAGATTTTCATCTAAACCTCTTGAGGAATCCATTTTAAATCCAAAAAATAAAATAAAATAAAATGTTCCTTATGGTAGATCTTGCTGGTAAGAGATTTGGACATATATGGAGATTCAAGTTTGGCCCACAGCTCAGACACATTATCAATATGGCTTACCCTTCTTAGTACACTGTCTGAAAGGGAGAGGATAATAGTGTTGTATGTTATTTCTCCCATTTCTTTCCTTTCTTCTGCAGTCAAGGTTTCAGGTAGTTTTCCAGGATCATCAAGAGCTTTTGCAACCTTTTATTCCACTAATAGGGCTCTCATCTTCTTCCTCCATAGCCCAAAGTTTCCTTTTCCATCAAATTTATCTAATTCAAAACGAGTAGTCATCACTTCTTGAAGTTTAGAATATAAAGAATATCAAAGAGAGATAATCAATAATGTAACGTCTGTTAAGATCTTTTTAAGGTTCCAATTCTGAGGCAATGACTCAAATACGAAGAACAGGAATCAAGAATGGAGACAAGAAAAAAACAAGAATCCTTTCTTTCTAGCTTTGTTACCAATTTGTTGGATTTACCACAAGAATCTGTATTGATTCAATCAAGTGCAAAGCAAGTAGAAAGAGCAAGAAGGAAACAAGAGAGGACACCAAGTTTTAAAGTGGTTCGACAATATGTCTACATCCACTAGACAAACAGAGAGAGAGTCTCATTCAATAGAGTAATCAATCGAATGGGAAAGTAAACCTCCAGTAGCTATATATAGTACCTGTTATATAAAGACAACAATGAATATAAAAAATAGAGTAGATAATTGTAGAAGGTAAAATCAAGTTACTATAGTATGGGCTTGAATGTGAGGAATCAATTCAATATAATGCTTCACAGTTTTAGTGGAACAGACAGTTATAAGAGACTGGACGTAGGCCTATTCTCGTTGAGGGTGAATTAGTATAAATCTCGTGTGTATGGTTTTTCTCTATCCCTTAAACTTGTGTCTTATTTCTTCCTTATGATTGTTGGTATTGATCTCTATGCTTAATTGTGAAGGGAATAAATCTTAGACTATTGCGATTTATGCCGTAGAGATTTTTTTGCTTATTTATTCCTATCAAATAGTATCAAAGCTTTTTATTCAGAAGTCTTGGGAGGTGTAAAGATTATTGATGAAGAAATTACCAAGTTTGATGGACAAAGTCTGGATATTGAAAAACCAGAGGGGTGACTGTTGAAGGTATTTCTTGTCAGAGTGGAGTACAATAGTTTGTGGAGACTCACTAGAAGATTTGGGAGTACTGAGTTTAGCAATAATTTGTGAAGACTTGCTAGAAGATTTGAATGTAGTGAGTTTAACAATAGTGTGTGGAGACTCACTAAAAATCTGAGTGTTATAAGTTTAACAATAGTTTGTGGAGACTCACTAGAAGATTTGAGTATAGTGAGTTTATCAATAGTTTATGGAGACTAGCTGAAAATTTGAGTGTAGTGAGTTTAGCAATAGTTTGTGTAGATTCATTAGAAGATTTGAGTGTAGTTAGTTTAGCAATAGTTCGTGAAGATTCACTAGAAGATTTGAGTGTTGCCAGAAGATTAAAGAAGAAGTGGATGCAAGTTACAGCTGCAAGTGGTTTAGAGAGAGGTGATATGGAACCAACAATATTACAACCAAATTCGTCAATCAATTTAGGAATTGGGTGGTCAAAGTGAAGTGATTAGCTCATGGGTTGTCAAAAAGCCCCCACTATCGGACAATATGGATTGATGAAGTTGTACGAGCGAGTGCGAGTTGTTGCATCAGAGTGGGACTCAAAAGATACTAAGATCAAAGAAGGATTCTCTATCCTGGTAGCATGCTTGAAGTTAGTCAAGTCACTAGTGATGTAGATCTTCTTCCAAAGCAGATGATAGCACACGAAAATGTGTTATCCCTAGGCTTAGTTTTAGCTAGTTTTGTTTGATAATTTCGGTGCTTTCACGTGTTTTTATGTTAATTTGTAGGTACCGAGCTTAATTAAATGAAATGATGACTTCAGGTTTGTTCTTGAAAATCGAGCTTAAGAAGACTAATTTTGGCTAAGGAAAGAAGAAAGGAGGCCAAAATACCAAGGGACCCATGGCATCAGCGTTGAGACGTTGAGTCAGGGCGTTGAGACGCTCAAAATTCTGGAATTCTGGATTTTTGATCAATAGCGTCTCGACGTTGCTCAAGAGCGTCTCGACCCCGCAGAACAGCGTGCAGCAGCACGCAAGTGCCCGCGCAACGCCCCTCGACGCTGCGCGCCCACACGCGCGCGCCTATTTTGCTGCAGCCCGCTAGTGTTGAGACGCTGTCCACTTTTGTCGCCCCTAAACGATGCCCGCACCACACGCCTTTGACTGTACAAGACCAGCGTCGAGACGCTGACTTACAATGTCTCAACGTTGCGGGCAGAATCCTCCTTATAAGTTCATTTTGTCATCCAAAATCGGGAGGATTTTTGGGAGAACCGAGAGCACGATTTGGAGCAAGGTGTTTCAGAAGGAGAGGAAGCTCCCCGTGGAGTCCCTAGAGCGATTCGAGGCTCGGAATTGCAGGTCTTACGTCGGGAACGAGTTTGACATGCATCTTTGGGAGTTTTCTTCCCCTTTTTCTATACTTGTTTCGTTTCGTAGTTTTCTTTGGAATTTCTGTTTTTATTGTG
>JAOANK020695728.1:0-11334 GCA_026257165.2 Telfairia occidentalis | reverse complement strand
CAATAACAACTTTATTGATAATATAGAAAGTGTTTACAAGCCACTCGAGTTTTAGGACATACACACCCAACACAAACACCAGAAGGTGTCAATCCAGTGCGATACAAATGAGTATTTGTGAGGAAAACAAATGAAAATAATGAGGTCACAAAATATAAAGCCAGACTAGTTGCACAAGTTTTTTCACGAAGACCTAGTATTGATTACGAAGAGACATATTCTCTAGTGGTGGATGTCATTACATTAAGATATTTATTGGTCTGACTGTGGATGAAAGTTTGGACATGCATCCTATGGATGTAGTCACAACATATTTATATGGATCTCTTGATAAAGACATTTGTATGAGAATCCCATAAGGATTTAAGATACTTGAAATTTATAAATCAAGTTCTCGAGAATTGTATTCAATAAACTTATAGAGATCACTATATGGATTGAAACAATCAGGACGAATGTGATACAATCGACTAAGTAGTTATTTGTTGAAAGAAGGATATCAAAATAATCAATATGACTGTGTGATTTTATAAAGAAATCACAGTCAGGATTTACTATCATAACTGTATATGTTGATGATTTAAATATAATTGGAACTTCTAAAAAGCTTTCAAAGGCAAAAGAATATTTTAAGAAAGAATTCGAGATGAAAGATCTCAGAAAACAAAATTTTACCTTGGTTTGCAAATTGAACATTTAACAAATGAGATATTTGTTCATCAATCAACTTATACAAGGAAAATTTTAAAACTATTCTATATGGACAAAGCACATCCATTGAACATTCCAATGGAAATTCATTCACTTGATGTAAAGAAAGACATATTTCAACCGCGAGATGATATTGAAGAACTTCTTGGTCCTGGAGTACCATATCTTAGTGCAATTGGTGCACTTATGTATCTTGCTAAAAATACAATACCAGATATTGCATTTTCAGTGAATTTATTAGCTAAATATAATTCTTCTCCAACCAAAATACATTGGAATGAAATTAAATATATATTTCGTGATCTCCAAGGAATAATTGATATGGGTTTGTTTTATTCAAACAAATCAAATTTTGATCCAGCTGGTTATACAGATTCAGAGTATTTATCTGATCTACATAAAGCTAGATCGCAAACAGGTTATCTATTTACATGTGGAGGAACTGCTATAAAATGGCGATCAGTGAAACAGACCATAACAGTCACTTCCTCAAATAATGCTGAAATTCTTGCAATTCATGAGGCTAAGATCAATGACTCAGCACATACATGAAACATGTGGTTTGTCTTTTAGTAAAAATCTTTCAACGACATTATACGAAGACAACACAACATGTATAGCTCAAATAAAAGAAGGATAAATTAAAGGAGATAGAAAAAAGCATATCTCACCAAAGCTTTTCTACACTCATGATCTCGAAGACAATGGTGACATCACTATACAACAAATTTGTTCGAAGGATAATCTAGCAGACTTATTTACAAAGGCATTACCTACCACAATCTTTGAAAAATTGGTGCACAATATTGGAGTGTGGCGACTCAGAGATCGCAAGTGATGTTTCCATGAGGGTGAGCAAAATATATTGCATTGTTTAGGTTTATTAGATTATATGAAATATGTACTCTTTTTCCTTCACTAGGATTTTTTTTCCCATTGGGCTTTTTTCCTATTAAGGTTTTAACGAGGCATATTTCATATATAATGGGCATCTAAGGGGGAGTATTATGAATAATATAAGAAAATAGATGCCCATTTACTAATCAACTAAGTGTTTAATCTCCAGCTGCCCCATGTGTCTAATGATCACATATTCTTAGTGTCTAAGTAGCCCCATCCTAGTTGCCACATTGCTTATAAATTGTGGCATTTGGTGGATTATGTTGGTATGAAATTTTGGTGAAAAGAAAGTAGAGAAAATAGAGAAATTCAAATTCCTAATTTCCATATTTCATTTTATTTTCTAATTTTCTTTTAATTATTTAATATTATAATTTTTTAGTATTCATGTTCTCGTGGTGCGTCATTGTGCTCCTTAATTTTACAACAAAACTGAAGCATTGTTTTTTTTTCATGGGAGCGTGTAGATAATATTCCCTTTCAAAAACAATTTAAAGAAAGGAGATTTGTAATAAGTAGCAAAATTGTTTCCTATATTTGCAAATATAGCAATCAGTTTTAAGTTTCGCAAATAAAGTAAAAAAAATTAAATCGATTAAATTCCATTTTTTTGGGTATTCCCAATTTGCTCGTCTCATTTTCAAATCAATGATATAGGTATATCAGTAATATATACTTAATATATAATATATCAATGATATACTAAATCAGAGATATACCTAATATGACGTATATCGATATTATATATGATAAATTATAGATTATTAACGAATAATCAGTTATATAGCTTATCAAATATATCATCGATATACTTTATATAAAGTACATTAATAATATAGTTGATATACATAAAATGAAGTATAACTCTGTTATTACTTTTTTCTTTAGTTCAACGACATGTGGAGTAGAGATTTGACCCTCTAACCTCTTGTTGGAGGATACATGTCCTAACCAGTTGAGTTATGCTTAGGTTGGCATATCTTTACTATTACGGATATATCTAATATGAAGTATATCATTTGCACTAAATATATTTTTTAAAAAAATGATATACTTCATATTATGTATATCAGGTTGTAAATCTGATATACCAAGAAAGTTAACAAAAACTAATTTTTACCTTTTTGTGTTTCTTGTTTGAACGATATGTTGCATAATCAACCATCTTTTGAATATTAAACTTGTTGTTGGAGGTTGGTTTTGTTGAAGAGATTTTCGAGATTGCATTTATATTTCAGCATTTGGTTGAAATTGTTCATTTATAACTTTCATAAGTGAAGCCAACATAGTCAATGTTGGGGGTGCAAATATTGCGAGACTCCCGAACCATCTGGGGGAAGCCATGTGTCCACAGGCAGTGCTACCTCGGATGATCTCGGCATTGCCCAATGTAGGGTGGCAAGGGAAACGTCAGTGTGAGAGGAAAGGCTACAAGAACATCGAATGAAGTGCGGTCAAGAGAAAATCTCTCCTCCAGAGGCTCAGCCACCATCCGCCATAACTAATGGCGGACTAAGGGAAAATCACCTCTGTGAATCACTCCTTAGCCCACTATAAAAGCAGACACCAGTGGTTATAAAAGGTAGGCACACTATTCCCCGAGATATTTCATATCCAGAGAACAGCCTTACTGACTTGAGCGTTGGAGTGTGATCGGAACCACCCTCCCTCACATCTACCTTCCTTGCAAGTCAAGAACACTTCCATCGCAGCTTATGTCATCCCTCAGGAATTTCTGTGCTAAAACAATTGGCGCCGTCTGTGGGAAAATCATTTTAACCGTCAAGCCTATTCAACTTTAAGATGTCAAGATCAGATTCCAAAAATTCTGAAATCGATAGGCATCAATCGCAGTCTGGCAATGACAGGGCAGGATGTCAGACGGAAGGGGTCCTAGATGCTAGACGACCATGGCACAGATCGAGGCCCTACAAGCCCTAGTTTAGGAACAAGCGCAAGTCATCGAGATCATGCAGGCGCAAGTGCAAGCCTTGACCAACTGCACCCTGGCTATGTAGGTTCAGCAATAGAGGTTGGGGGCCTTTAATGCGGTAGTATGGGCATTGAGGGTAAGATCCCAGGGAAGCAAGCACCAGACTTAGTTGCCTTCCAACGATGAATGTGTGAGTTTCAAACTTTGGAGGAATTGGTCCACTGGGAGAAGCCACTCGCAAGTCTGCTCACAGCTAAATCGATCCCAGTCTGACCTACAAGACAAGCTCGAGGCCAAAAGGTGAGAATATAGCACATCCTGCAGTAGGAGCCAATACACTAACGCATCCAATAAACCTAACTGGGAGTACGTCTTGGAGAAGATCCATGTTGAATTTAAGGCCAACTTACGCGAGGAAATTAAGGATCTATAGAAGGGGTCCGCAACAAAAAGGCCTCGAGAATGGCCACAACAAAACAAATCCTCAGATCGGCCTAAAATTCTTCACCATAGAAGTAATGAATGTGGAGATCCCGAAATAGTTCAAGGATCCAAACAATCAAACCATACAATGGGACGATGGACCCCATCGAGCACGTCGACCACACCGATCCAAGATAGAGCTCTATAAAGTCCCAGACACCATAAGGTGTTGAGCGTTTTTGTCACCCTGGCGAGGGCAATGCGGGTCTGGTAAAGAAAGCTACAATTAAGGGTCATGTCTAACTTCTAGGAGCTAGCATAACTTTTTTATCGACTCATTCCTCGAGAGTAGTGAGGATTGGCACCCTCCTAGCCACTTAATGACCAAACACCAGGCGAAGGGGGGAAAAGCTAAGGCAGTTCGTCACTCGATTTATATGAGAAGCCTTGTGTGTAAATGATCATTCAGATGAGGTAATCATTGCAGCATTCACCGCTTGCTGCATTCAAATAGAAATGCTGCAATATATCATCATTTACAAGCTAAAAATGTTCGTTGAGTTACTCTTGCACGCCAACGGCCTCATGACTGTTGACGACTTGCTCATCTTGAAGAAAATAGTAACCAAACGAACTGCCCTGACCTCATCCCACAAGTGGAAGAAGAAAGTGGCAAACCCCGCGCCCTCACAGTCGCATGACGTACAAGAAAGCTAGCGTAGGAAAGAAAGGCATTCGGACAACCTGTGTAATTGAGCTGGTTGCAACTACCACATCACTAGCCAATGACGTCAGGCACTAGGTCAAAATGCAGACAAGCCCGATGGAGGAGTTGGAGCTTGTTCCCCTACTGGACTCAGATAAGCAAGTCAGTATTGGCACCAAGCTAGGGGCCCAACAGAGGAAGAACCTAATCGACTTCCTTTGGAGCAATGCAGACCTCTTTGCATGGTCGCACAAAGACATGTTGGGCATTAACCCTAGTATCATGGTGCATCGACTCAGCATAGACCAAACCCATCACCTATCAAGCAAAAACAGAGCCTAATCAACCCTGCCCGAAGTTTGGCAATACAGGTCGAAGTGAAAAAATTGCAGGATGTCGACTTCATCAAAGAAGCGTATTACCCTAACTGGCAGTCCAACGTTGTGTTATTAAAGAAAGCCAACGAGATGTGGTGCATGTTCGTGGATTTCACGAATTTAAATAATGCATGGCTCAAGAACTTCTTCCCTCAATCAAGGATAAACCAGCTGGTCGATGCCACTGTTGGGCACGAACTCTTAACTTTTATGGATGCCTACTCAAGGTACAACTAGATCAAGTTGTACGTGGCAGATTAGGAGCATACCTCTTTCATAACCTACTAGGGCTTGTATTGCTACAAGGTAATGCTTTTCAGCCTGAAGAACACCAGAGCAACTTATCAGTGAATGGTAAACAACATGTTCGCCAAGAAAATTGGGCGCAACATGAAAGTCTACGTTGACGATATGTTCGTAAAGAGTGTCACCTCGGACGACACGAAGCCGACTTGGTGGAAGCATTCGGCGTCTTGAGATGGTACCAAATGAAGCTGAACCCCGACAAGTGCGCGTTCAATGTTACCTTAGAAAAGTTCTCGGGATTCGTGGTCCACAACTGGGCATAGAGGCAAACCCTGACAAGATAAGGGCAATTTTAGATATGGAAGCCCGTAGAAACGTCAAATAACAATAAGGCCTTAACGGGCGAATCGCCACGCTTAATCGATTCGTATCTCGCACTACCAATAAATTCTTGACCTTCTTCAAGGTGCTGAGAAAGAAAGGACCATTTGAGTGTACCGAGGAATGTGATTAGGCGTTGGTGAAATTGAAAGAATATTTGAGTTCAACCCCACTCCTCGCTAAACCCTTCAAGGGAGATCAAATTCATCTTTATATGGTAGTTTTCGACACTGTAGTTAGCTCTACCCTAATCAAGGACAAAGATGGGATCTAGAAGCCTATCTACTATAGGAAAAAAATGTTGGTCGATTGAGAGACCAGGTACCCAGAGCGCTGAGACTTTGCCGTCACTTCCAAGCGCATTAGGTCATAGTACTCATGGACCTACCGCTAAACTAGGTGCTACACGAGCCCAAAGTATCTGGCAGATTGATGAAATGGGTCATTGAGCTCACTAAGTATGGCATACGCTTCAAACCCCAAACCTCCATCAAACGGAAAGTTGTGGTAGACTTTGTCGCCGAGCTCACCCCACCCCCAACGAGGGCAACTTTCGAGGAACCTTGGACCCTGTATGTCGATAGGTCGTCAAACGAGAAAGAATCTGGAGTAGAAATCTTGTTGGTTTCGCCCGATGAGACCAGGTTCAAGTACTCCCTCCACTTTGGGTTTCTGATTTCAAATAACGAAGCTAAATACAAAGACTTGATAGCCGAGCTAAAAATGGCTACTGCTACAAGAGTCCAGAAGCTGGGTATTTTGAGCAACTCATAGCTCATTGTGAATCAAGTCACGGGGGAGTATCATGCCAATGACAAGAGGATGGAGAGGAACCTGAAGAGAGTACTCGACCTTCTGACGGCATTGCGGTTCACCATGCAATAGATACCCCAATCGTAGAACTCAAATATTGACGCACTGGCGAGGTTGGCATCAGCTTTTGAAACGGTTGTATCACAAACAATGATCGTGGAAATCTTACCGCAACCTACCACGAAGGAGGCAGAAGCCATGTGCTCACGAGAGCGCTCTCCCTATTAGATGGACCCCATCTACAAATACCTTCGGGGGAGATACCCTCAGATCACCTTGAAGCCCGAAAGGTCAAACATAGAGCATTCAGGTATCTTCTTAAAGACGGAGTGCTCTATAAATGAGGGTTCTTGCTGCCCCTCTTGAGATGCCTCGATCTCGAAGAGGTGAGTTATGCAATGAGAGAAATTCATGAGGGGATATGCAAGAACTACTTCGAGGGCCATTCAATGGCTACAAAGCTAGTAAGATAAGGGCATTATTGGCCCACGATGTGGGCCGATACTCGAGACTTTGCCCTATGCCACGATCGATGCCAAAGAATTACCTTGATACCTCAACAACTGCCCACCATCCTTACGCCGATTGAGAGCCCATGGCCCTCTGCCCAATGCAAGATAGACCGCATATGTCCCCTACCCACCGCCAAAGGTCACACTAAGTTCGCAGTGGTCGTAGTGGACTACTTCACCAACTGGACGGAGGTCGAAGCCCTGGCCACCATAATCGATCAGAAGATCATGGCCTTCATGTGGAAGAACATCGTGTGTCTCTTCAAAGTACCCTACACCATCATCTCTGACAATAGGTAGCAATTCGATAATACGCGGTTCAAGGATTTCTAAGAGAAGCTCAACTTCAAATACTTCACCTCGTCGTCTTCCCACCCACAAGCAAACGGGTCGGTCGAACTGGTAAACAAGATCATCAAATAAGGGCGTAAGGCATGACTAGAAGTGCTAAAGGGTGTCTGGGCTAAGGAGCTTCCGACAGTACTATGGTTCTACCGAACGATCTAAACTTTCACCGGAGAAACTCCTTTCTCTTTAGCATTCGAAGTAGAAGTCGTAGTGCTAGTCGAGATAGGCCTCCCGTCTCAATGCACGCAGGAGTTTCTTGAATCTCGGAATGATGAAGTGTTGAAGTTGCACCTCGATTTCTTAAAAGTAATGCAGGGGAATTCCCAACTTTGATAGGTCGAATACCACAATCAAATGGTGCGATTCTACAACGCACATGTCCAACCTTCCCAGTTTTAGGTTGGGGACCTCGTCCTCAGGAGAGTCCTACAACACCGAGGCACCCTAGAACCCACTTGGGAAGGGTTGTACGAGATGGAAGCTCTCCGACAATGAGGAACTTATAAGTTGGCGAACTTGAATGGAAAATACTTCTCCATCCGTGGAATGTTGAGCACCTACGGGTGTATGATCAGTAAAACAATGTACTATAGCAACCCTTTATAATGGGTAATGTGCCATGAATAGAAGTGACAAACATTTGAGTTGTCATCTTGGTTCTAACAAAGGCTCCCCTCAAACCGGGCCCTATGATACCTGAGCAACGCGATTGGTGATAAACGGTGATACGACCAATTAGTTGATTTGGCGGTATAATTAAGTTAATTTATTATTTAAACCCTCGCTCAGTAACGATTATTTTGCTAAGCCAACAACATTTAAATGAAGTGCACTCACATCCACCTTAATGAAAGCAAAGCGGAAAAAACTAGAAATGTATGAGGGAAAGACGTGGAGAAAAAGGATAATTTTATTAATAAAAAAGAGGAGAGGCACGTACAAAGTGGACTAATCTTCCTCATTCTTTGAGGAGGCTATGCCCATCACACGATCAACAACGGCCACCTCCCTTGCAACCAGATCTGATGCTCGCTCCCACATGGAGTGGGTCTTGTCTCGCTAGCGGAGAAGGAACTCACTCATCCTCTCTATGTCGACGATGGCCACCATATGCCCTACTTGCAGCGCCTACACCTCGTCCACCATTATTGCAGTGACCCGTTGAAACGCTGCCACATCTTGTTGGTGGCCTTCTCAAGCCTAGATCGGGTAGCCTAACACTTCACCAGGGCTGTGTCGATCTTCTCAACTAGCGCAACAAAACCATGGTAGAGAAAAATTGGAGAAAACTTTGAAGAGAATTTGACAAAATTCGAAGAGGAGGAATGAGGAAAACACAATGGCAGGGGGACCTCTTTAAATAAGGTGTGGAAGACACTAAAGAGGCACTCCCCTTGGGAAACCAACCACCTCATTGGAAAAGTGCGCTCCGGGAACCCTAAGCGTCGTACGATGGGACATTTCTGATTAATGTTAAGGCCCAAGTGGTGATGCCTCTTAAATGATATCGGTTTCTGAGACCACGCTCATAAATTACCTCACCTTGAGTCAGCCAACATTAGATAGCAAAAAAGCAGTAATGGTAAAAGAAAAAAAAAACGAGAGGAAAACAGAACGTAAGTGTAAATGCTTCAAGTAAACAGCGTACAATGGGTCGGCTAATCTAAATAGCGACGTTATTAGAAGTAAGAATACCTAAACCCTATCACTACTGCAAGGCAGTGTTATTCAAATATAAAAAAGGAAAAAATAAGGCGGGATGAAGACCACCTCTTCCGTAGTCCCCAGCTTAGTTGGTCAGGGTAACTCAGGCTATGGCGGGGACGAAGGGCGCTAGGACTCCAAAATTCTTAAATGCTCCAGAACAATAGCCCTCATAGTTCTCTGTTGAATTCCATAGAAAATCACACCAAAAAATGGCCACTCATTAACCTAGTGGTGAAAATAACATATATAGGTTCTGTCGGTATCGTCGAGACACTGTGCTTCAATATTACAAAAATGTCACAGCATTTTTGAAGTAGAAGGGCTCAAATTCAAAGTAGCGTCTGGACGCTACATCGAGAATTAGTATTCTGCCTTGCCAATTCATAGTAGCGTCGAGACACTACTATTCCATCGTCTAAACGTTGATGCCCTCTGTCTTCTAATTATTGTCTGGGCATCTCAACACTTGCATCTAGCATTGAGCGTTGGCCCTTCGGTTTCTCCTTGATCCTCATAGTTGACTTAGCCAATTTTAGGGCTTTTTGGTACATTTTTTGCCCCGAATAATCTCAAAATCATCCTTTACTCTCAAATGCTCGGTTCCTACAAAATTTCACAAATAAAAGCATCAAGGTACCCTTATAAAACACAAAATCCCTAAATTAGAGGCCCTAAAATAGCACCTTTTGAGTGCTATTAGAACCTAAAGACAACCAAGAGCGGCGAGCTTGATGTCGAGGTGGAGATGATGGGTCTACTGTAGGGATGAACAATTCATCACGCAGTGGAATTTTAATTCTAAACAATTTAGAATTTAGGATCGACATTGAAAATAATTTAGAATTATAAAATAAAGAGAAAAAGACCTTTGAAGAAGCACTTCTCTTCAGTTCCTCGAAGACGTTTCCTCAAATTTCAATATTCTTCTTCTCAAGATCTTTTGGCAACTTCTCCAAGCAACTTCTCCGCAAAGTCTTCCTGGCTATAACTCAAAGAATTAAGGTTGGTGGAAACCTTCTTCCAAGATTGAGAAAAATTTTTTTAGAGAAAACTATTGTATCTCTCAAGGCTTGAATTATTTAGGCTTACCCAAGGGTCCTATTTATAGAGACTTGGGATAGAATCTAAGCCTAATAAAATTTTATATTTAAATTATTTGAATCTAATTCAAATAATTATTTGATGTATTTGATAGCACTCTAAAAAGTGCTATTTTAGTGCCTAAATTATTGAGGTTTTGTGGGCTTTTAAGTTTACTTTGATGCAACTATTGTTGATTTTGGGTCGAGTCGTGTTGAAAAATGGGCCTAAGATGAGCTAAATCGGCTAAGTAACGAAGAAATAGGGCCCGAAAGAGTGCAGACCCGAGAGGCATCGTTGAGACGCTATCATTGGGCGTCTCAACACCAAAAATCTAGAAATTTTGGATGTGGAGTTGATCAGCATCGAGACGCTGCTCAACAGCATCGCGACGCTGCAAAAATGAGCAGCCCAGCATGTCCAGCGTGCACTTCCGAACGCCCCAGCCGCCCCACCGAGCGCCTGCGCGCGTGCGTACGTACAAAGTCTTGCCGCCCTAGGCCCCCGCGCCCCACTCTGCTGCACATGGGCAGTGTTTCGACGCTGCCCACAGCTTCTCAACGCTGTGATTTTTTCCTCCGCCATCCAAAATGCGCGTTTTACTTAAGAGACCTAGGACCAACGTCTTGACGCTGTCCCATAGCATCTCGACGCTACCGGCAGATTAATATAAAAGCTTCTTTTCGTGATTAGGGCTGAGGGGAGGACTTTTTGGGTGAAATTTCTGATGATTCTCGAGAGAAATTGATGGGCTGAATATTTTGGACCGTATGGGAGACCCTGGAGTTCTCGGGATAGAGTTTTCTTGCCTTGGGAAGAGTGCCCACGACGGAAACGGGGTGGAAATCATCTGGGATTTCTCCTTTTCCTTATCTTTTCCATTTTCAGTTTATTTTTCTAGTTCTTTCTGGGATTTTTCTAGACTAAAGCATAATGTATAGAAGCTAGATTATTTAGTTTTAGAGTGTTGGGAATTTAAAGACCCGTTAAATTCGTTAATTATTTGTTGAATGCATTGATTTTACTGTTTTTTCTTTCAAATTCCAGCTTTAGTGTTCCTGCAACTAAATGGTCATTAATTGTTAAGTTGTAGCTTTTATTACTTTGCTCGAGAGAGAGAGTGATAGATTAGGCCTTGGGTTTTGAACACGATTTCTTGTATGCATGAGAGTGATAGGAGAGTTCGTGAAGTTGTAG
>JAOANK020695328.1:0-11336 GCA_026257165.2 Telfairia occidentalis | reverse complement strand
AAATAACCTTGGATCTTAGTTTATTGGATTGGGTTAATGCACACAATAAGTGAAATAAAATAACATCTTATTTTATTGAATAAATAGTTTGTTTACAATAATTAACTCACGAGATTTAGGGCACCAACTCCAACAGTTAAGGGATATAAACTATGGTGCTTAGAGCCCAATAGTACCAAAACCTTAGTAAGTAGAGCGATGAAAGAAAATGGGGTATATAGAGGATAAAACTAAATCTACTCCTCCTAGTACATCCACAACCACTGAAACTGTCTTAGACCCACCTCCATCTACTTCTCAAACTGATCATGTAGATCAGCCAACTATAGAGCATGATACTATACTACCTATTTTAGAATAGATAGCTACACAGGATGTAGATGTTGAGAAGGAGGTACATATTGACCAAAGCTTGGCTGATTACCAACTATCTAGGGATAGAGTTAGGAGGACCACTCAGTTTGGGTATGACGACCTCATATAGTATGCCTTGTTAGTAGCCAATGAGTTTGTCAAATTTGAACCACAATCTTTCAAAGATGCCATTTTTTATAAAAAATAGTGAGAAATGTTGGGCCTTAATGAAAAGATGAGTATGATTCCTTAGTGAAGAATCACACTTAGATTCTTGTAGACAAACTCATAGGGTCTAAAACAGTAGGTTGTAAATGGATCTATATAAGATTAAGAAAGACCCCCATGATGTTAGTAAACCTAGATATAAGGCTAGGTTAGTTGTTAAGGGATTCATCCAAAGGGAAGGCATCTAAAAGGAATTGAATTCTTTGCGGAAGCACATGAACGTCAATGCATTCAATATTGAACTTGGAAAAAACATGCTTAAAAGCCATAAATACAGAAAAGGAATGGGCTATTAGAATTGCTAAAAATTATATGTATAATGGCAAGAGAAAACATATCTGCATTAGACATGGTGCAGTTAAACAAGTGATCTTACAGAATGGAGTAATCTCTTTGAAATTTATGAGATTTGAGAGGAACTTGGCAAGTCCTCTAATAAGAGGATTAACAAGGAGAGTTGTTCATAAATCATTGAAGGAGATGCGACTCAAACCTTTAGATTGAGAACTGTTTACCTTTGTTGAATTTCACGTAATTCCTCAGAACGTCGTTCAACAGCAAGATATCAATGGATGGACACCACCACTAGTAAATACCTCTTATTCTTTAGGATCTCAAGTCTTGAAAGTGTGGTCTCCATAAGTTTGGTAAGAAAAATTAAAATTTTTTAGAGAGGGAGAGTAGAATGAATATGCAGAGAGATCTGTGTTTTTTCAGCATCCTTTTTCTCTTCTGTTGTTCATCTATATATATATATATATATGAGTGAGAGAGGGAAGGAAGTAGGTTGAGTAAAACACTCCCCACTCCCATCGTGATAACTCCCAATGGGAGTTATCATTTTAATTTAATTTTAAATAACATTAAATAATACATATATTAAATCTCATTTAATATATATAATTAATTAACATTTAATTAATTAAAACAAATATTATTTAAATTATATTCAAATAATATCTCTCACATAACTTATAATTTTAATATGAATCACATTCACATTAAAACTTATTATATAAATCTGATTTATATAATAAATATTTGAATCATATTCAAATATTATTCTCTCATAACACAAAGTTTAATTATACATCTCATACATAATTAACTTTATATTATAATGTATTCACATACATTACATAATTATATCTCATACAACTAATTCCCTTAGATTAATTTGAACACTTCAAATTAAACCAAAAACACTGACCGTCATCTTATTCTATATGAGCTAGCAGGTAGACCTAATGGACCTATCAGTTTGAAGCTCTAATGATACAAGATTAATTAATTAACCTCTTTAATTAAATTAATCAACATTCATTAACTGCTGGTCACTCCACTAAAGATTGACAACTGCATTCTTCTTACTGTAGATATATTTTTGTGTCCATGGATTTAATCAATCAACAGTAAGTCGACCCTTCACAATTGCTCGTAATCACAGTTGGGTCAAATTACCGTTTTACCCCTGTGCTACCTCTAACTCCTTAAGCACCACTGATACCTCTAATGAACAATGTAGTCATAGTCCAACTATGAACTAGACCCCTCTCTAATCAGTGAGAGGGTGAGACGCCTCATTGTTCAAGCCCGGTATCAACTCTTGAGGGAGCAATTCTAAATGTGTGAATTCTAATCTCGTATAGTTGAGTTCCTAGCTCCCAACTTAGACAAATCATCAAAAAGGTAGGCTTATTGAGTCGGCGTATCTGACCACTCTCACACATACTAATCAAAGGATTGCCTTCACAGGAGTTCACAACTGACTCAGAATTAAGGTTGAGTCACCTATGCTCATCCTAGTGAAGTGTAAGTCTCTTTCAGCAACGGTGTGAGACTGAAAGACGAATCACTTCGTGGTCCAGTCTTATACATGTCTCACATTTATTGGATACCCCCACTCACATGTCTCCACATGAACGCTTAGGACCGAAACGTTTGTGACACTTTACAATACTTGAAACAATCACAAAGTAGGTTGTATCTGTAGTGTCACCAGGATAAGACACTCAACCTTATCCGTATACTACATACCATTTAAGTTATTTCTTAAACATGATTTACTTGTATGTCTCCACATACATGTTTCAGTTTTCATAAAATAACCTTTGATCTTAGTTTATTGGATTGAGTTTATGCACACTAAATATCGAATAAAATAACTCTTATTTTATTAAATAAATAATTTGAGTACATAAAAGAAATTCTAAACTACAAGACCACGAGGTTTTGGGCATCAACCCCAATAGCCCATTCCACCAAGGTGAAAAGGGTAGCCGAGGAGAATCTAGCACGAATCGAGCTCATCTTATCCGACCCTCAGCTGATGACGGCGGCATTCGAAGAGCACTTTGGGACTCAGGAGACCAAGAAGGAGTGGACAGTGGGCGGCCTGGACTACGCCCATTAGAGCTCAAAGCTGTACGTTCATATGGTCCCCTTGGAAGCTCGTTACCTTTAAAACGAACACTTGATTGAGAGAAAATTAAATAATAGAGATTATTTAATTTGAATATTAATAATAAATTAGATCTATTATTAATTAATTAAAAATTGGGATCATGTAATTTGGCTATCAACAATAAATTATATTTTTTATTAATTAATTACAAATTGGGCTAATTGACTTTGGCAGTCAAATTGGATAGCTGGACCGACTTTAGGCCCAATTTAATAGGAAAGCAGCCCATTGAGTTTTGGAAGTCTAATAGGGCATGACTTAGTGTTAGGGTCCATGGAAGAGTCCATGAACCCAATCCTATGAGATGAGAGCTGAACAATTAATCATTGAAATTAAAAAAAGTTTTAAATTTTCATAATTAAATTAGATAATTTAAAAGTTCTTAAGGTTTTCGCCCTATAGAAGGAAACTTATGGTTAAACACTAAAGGAGTAAGTCATTGCCTCTCTCTCCTCCCAATAGTTAGAAGAAAATTTGTTTTCTTTTGAGTACTTCTAAAGGTGCCCACACATTGGTTCGTAGCAGATCGATGATAGCTTGACAAATCATGTGGAGTTCCGACTTCATCTTTTTCTAGTATGATTTCAAACTTGTTTTTTTTTTTTTTTTAATGGAACAAAACCTTTTAATCAAAATTTGTCATTGTGATCTGCCTCTTCTAATCAATGTGCTTGTTTCTGCTCTTCCAGGTTTCGAATCGAATCTGGATAATTTTCCTTCACCAGCTTGCCCCAAACTGGTGGTAGCATTTTTGGGGCAGTTGGTAGCGATGTGCCCCTCCTTGTTGCACCTCAAACACACCCTCGTTCCAGCCATACAACGACCGTTGTGCTTTCTGCCATAGCTCCTGCATACTGGTTTAGCTAGACAAAAGTCTAACTGCTTGTTACTCTACTGATAATGACCTGAACCTCGGCTCGACCTATTAGGGTAACTGATTAGGCTCAATAAAGCATCACCGCAAGTGTACGAGTTGATCGTAATGACAGCCTAAAAGACCAAGTATCGTCCACAAAGAATTATGATATTTAATTTTCCTAATTATTGATTAATCTTTTTTTATTTTATTTAAGGATCTCAAGGTCATGCAATTGTAAGATTAATAAAACAATAAAATGCAAGCTAATGGGTGAATAAAATCGATGAAAAGGCAGTTCTAGGGTGTTGGGGTTTTTTATTGACCCAATTAAATAGTTAATTAATTATTGAAATGCATTTTTCTTTACTTTTTGCTTAAGTCTAGAATTTCATAAGTTCGAGTTTCCTCTCTCGAGCTCAACTACCCTCAATTAATTAGGGTAATTCAAATTCTTGCAATTAAACTAACAATTGGAAACAAGTTATTCATCAACAACCTTACGCATCCCCGTATCACTCTCGTGCATACAAGAGTTCGTGTTTAAATCCCAAGGCCTAATTTATCACCCTCTCTCTTGAGCAAGATAATAAATGCTAGCACTCAACAATCAATGGCCACTTAATTACAAAGTAATTAATGCTGAAATTTGAAAAGCAAGTAGAAAATTCAATGCATTCAATAAAGAATTAACAAATTTAAAGGGTCTTTAAAATCCAACACCCTAAAACTCAAGTAAATCAGCTGCTGTACATTATGAATCAGTCCAAAAAATCCCACAGAACAGACAAGAAACTAAAAATAAAAGAGAAGAAAACTCCTGGATGAATTTCACATTGTTTTTGTCGTGGGCACGCTTTCTGAGGTGAGAAACCCAATCCCGAGCACTCCAAGACCTCTCTAACCTTCCAGAACATTAGCCTTCATCAATTTCGATTAAAACCCATCGAATTTTGTACCCAAAAACGTTCTCTCTAGCCCTAATCGCGAAAAAACACATTTAAAATGATCTGCCGATAGCGTCTCGATGTTGGTCCTAAGTCAATAAGTCAAAACGTGCGTTTTGGGTTGAGCGGTAAGAAATTAGCAGCGTCGAGAAGCTGTGGATATCGTTTCGACTCTGCCCATGTGCGGCAAGAGGCAGGGCGTGCAATGCGTGCGTTGGGCAGAAGAGGCAGCGTCGAGGCAGGCGCGCGCATTTTTTTGCTTCTTGGGCGTGCGATGCGCGCAGGCGTTGTTGTTGATGATGACCGTGCTGCAATGGAGCTCCTTTCAACAACATCGCGATGCTGGTCACTTCTAGATCAAGATTTTTCAGATTTTGGAATTGAGACGCTCAATGATAGCGTCTCAATGCTGCCTCTCGGGTCTGCACTCATTTAGGCCCCATTTCTTCATTACTTAGCCGTTTTAGCTCATCTTAGGCCCATTTTTCAACCCAAACCAACCTGAATCTTTATGTTCACCTCGAAATACTTGGTTCCTAGAAAATCAACAATAATTGCATCAATGTACAACTAAAATCCCACAAAACGTCTATAATTTAGGCACTAAATAGCACTTTTTAGAGTGCTATCAGTAACAATGTGGCTGAGGGGTCGACTAAACCTGCTTGATCTTCCTTTTTTGTCCTAACGAAGCCCCTGGTACTGAGAAAGCCTGAGACCCAGTTGTTGGTTGATAGTCAATGAGCGAGGTGATCCTCAACACTATGGCAAATTGTTGGACAATGGGCCGCCACAGAGCCTTAGATTCCTTTTTTAAGGCCCATGATGAATCTCTCCACCTTTTTAGCTTCAATGTCGACAAGTTTAGAAACAAACCTCGATAGTCTGGTAAACTCTCTCCATACTATTCAACTGAGCGATTTTCTTGTTTCAGGTCGAGAAACTCAACTTGCTTTGTGTACTTCTCAATTGCGGGGTAGTATTGGTGAAAGAAAACTTTCTTGAATCGAAGCCAAATAACCGGTCCCGTGCTGATATCAATAGTTCGTTCAACAGACTCCTACCACAAGAGAGTATCTCTCTTTAGCATGGAGACCGCACCATAAACTTTCCGGTCTTCTGGCAATCCATATAACAGAATATGGTTTCCATCGAGGACAACCATGGCTATGTCTAAGTAGAGTCAACAAATACTCCATCAAAAGTCTCAACGTGAAACTTCTTAAAATCTTTGAGGTATTTAGTGTGAACTGAGACACTTCTTCAATCCTAGAGTACTTGGGCCATTGAATTGACAGCTGTTGAGTTCATCAATGTTTGCAAAATAGCAGCAATGCCACTATAGGCTGAGGTTCTACCTCTAGTTGAGCTGCAGGCTGCTCCTGGTGTGGATCCTCTAGTTGACCCACTAGTTGAGTTTCTAGCGGCTCTTGTGGTTCCATAGGGGCTATTGGTTGTGGGGCATGGTCTACCTCTACCCCATCAGCACCCGTAAGTTATATGTCCTTGAGGTGACATGTTCTAAACACTAACTTAAGTCAGCTATTTAACTCATACATACATCATACTCAACGAATAGTATACTACTCTACAACATGCTCAGATACAGTTATCAAATTATATACATGCATAATTCACAACGACATGCTTATCTCAAAGAAATACAATTCAATTAACTCTTTCTTAATTGACTAATGTATCTGGTTGGTGACAAGGTGGTTACTGTTCGGCCATGGTGACTCGATGTAAATAGTTTAAAGAATTCCAAATTGGGCTTTGATACCAACTGTAACGACCCAACTTAAAAATAACCTTAAGACCGTTACTATATGCATGCATGAGAAGTTTTAAAGATTTCAACTGATATAAAATGCATTAAAAATATTTAAAACACAATTTAAAAGTTTCTTGAAATTGGGATCCCAAATAAAAACACTTTAAAACATGGAATAGAAATAACAAAATACAAGGTTAATAAAAATCTCAAATAAATAAATCATGATTCTAAACTAAATGCAAAACTAATTATCAAGTTCATGGTCTTAGTAACTTAGTTCATCAACCACAACGTACATTACGCTCGTTACCTAAAAATTTTTAATAGAATAAGTTGAGTATTTTTTACAAATACCCAGTAAGTGACATAGTTTAGGGGGTCAGACCTACAAACACACACAATCATCCATCTCATGGCAATAACATTTGGGGACCTAATCGTCGTCTTTCTTTTCTTATCATGTCAGATGAACAACAACCTTTATCCTACTATGAAGCCATCTCACTTTGGGTACGAGTGTAGGCCCTCGATTTATTGGGGATATTCGACCACATCTGATGCTAGATGGTACTCATTCAGTGCAACTGGATCTCGCCCAACACCAACCCTTGGGGTGCGAGAGGTAGTTGTTACCCTCTATAAACATATACTCATGTACTATGGTTCATGCAAGGTCCCATATACATACAAAATGTAAACTTAACATTATACATCATGCATGTCATACCACACTATTCAATAACATATTATATCTCAACAAAACAAACTCAAGCATGTCAACACATATAACATAGTAGAATATCACCACAACTACTCAAGATCAAACATACTAATATGCCATAACACTTTTCATGGTACCATAAGCATACAAGGCACATTACACTAATCGTCATGATATTCTACACATACATGTGTTATAACACACATACATCATTCGATTTAAGCCCTAAGCGGGTCTGTAAGCATAGTCACTTACCTCAAGTGAGTTCTACAACTTCCCTAACAAACCATCGAAAGAAAGCTCAGTCAACCTAAAGTCAAACATGTAATACATTTTAGAAAACTTTCATAAAACTAGCTTTTTAACGAATTTCGAGGTTAGATCTAAGGAATTAGCACTACTAGGAATATACTGTCCAACACATATCCCATGCACTGCTACGTTTTGAGTCACGAACCCTCAGATTTGATTCTACAGATGACCAATAGTCTAATGCCACCAACCATTCGTCGATCTGATGTCACACACACTTGTACTCGAAACCCAAAGTTGACGCATGTAGCCCACACGCTGCCACGGGCAATAGTTGTTTGTCGTGCGTGTGGCTTCACTACCGCTTCGTTCGACGTTTTGCTTCTGCCAATGTGTAGATCCAGTCCACGTGATCCTTTTCCACTCTTCGCCACCCTAAAAAAGCTACTTTTTTGTTGGAAAAGCGTGAAAAACTATGAATAAAGGTGTTAACTCGAGATCAATCGAGAGAGAGAGAGAACACTGTCTTACCGTTCAGATCTGGAAGAAAAATTTCACCCCTTTACCGTTGTACAGTCGTCGAAAGTGAGGAAGAGAAAGAGCAACCCGTAAGGAAGAAAGAGAACGAATCTGAGAAAGAGAGAGAGAGAGACAATCTCGAGCCTTCACCTGCAGTCGTATCCACGATAGATCAATTGTAGTCGAGAAGGACCTTGAGAGGGAGAGAGGACGGTGTGAGAGAGCGGGAGAGCTTGAGGAAATTATTTTTGGAAAAAAGAATGGCTTAATGGCTAAGGTTTTTCTCAAATAGCTTAATAGGGTACACTTAACCTTACCTCTAATTCAACGTCCACTTATTTATAGATTTGCCATCAAGCCTTTTTTTTAATTTTTCATTTTTTCAAAAATCCCAAAAACAAATTACTTAATCTCTCTCTAAAATTAACCAAAATAATTGTCCAATTAACTAGGCACAAAAATACATAAATATAATATCCCTATTTTAAATTCAAAATTAACACAAATAATAACAAAAATAACATGACGGGATGTTACAAAAAGTTATCTAAAAATCAAAATGCAATTGAATCAAAAATAGAAATTAAATAAATTTGAATTAAATTTGGTTTTAAAAATCTAAAAAATATATATTTTAAAATAATTATATTTAATGGGTTGATCCAATGAGTCGGTCCAAGCTCGATCCAAACTTTGATCTAATGAGCTAAGCCAGGTTGAGCCTAGGCTTTTTTATTATCGGTTGGACCCCCAAACAATGTCATTAGGCCTGTTGAGCTTGGGCTCGAGTCGAGCTAGGGCCTATATTGTCTTGGGCCAAGTTGGGCTAGACCGGCCTAATGATGAGGTTGACTTTTGAAGACAATCCTCTGCCATGGTTTTGTTGGGATTTTCTGGACTTTTATATATATATATATATTGGATCCTAAATTCCTCTCCTACGAGCACCATGTTGCTATAACAATAAAAATATAAGCAACAGAAGAAGAAAAGACAAAGGGATGAAGAAAAAAATACCAAATTTGTAATAGTTTGCTTCAAATTCGAGACTATGTCTAGTCTTATGCGACTATAGGTTCCACTAATGATGAATTTACCTTTTCATGACAGTTAAAAATCGTCATTAAAAGAAAATGATGACAAATTACTGCTTGAAATCCATCCGACTGTTATTGGGGCGGTCTTTTCCCGACATCTATTCATGTAAATTGTAAATCATCATCATTGAATGTTTGTTATTAATTATAAATTTCAATGACGTACTTAAAGTGAAGAGCTTTGACTAACATCTATTATGTTTTATAATACGAATGTTTATAATGATGATATTTGACACAAATCTAATTGAAACTACCATGACAGTTGTATTAGTCTATAATATATTAAAATGTCACAATCTTTGAAAAAAATTGAACTATTTTGTCCTTTGTCAAATTTTATATTTCCAAAATATGCCAATTCATAATGAATAATTAATATGTTACAGATTTAATTTCAATTATAAATTCTCATGGGTTAGAATATGATTTTTTTTTTTTTTTTAGTTATTACACATTTAAAATTAAAAGTTATTACATTTAAATATAGAATATAAAAAACTTGAAAACTCATCAATATGAAGAACTTGAATATGAAAGTTATCAATAAATAATAGGTTACCATTTTAATTTCAATCATAAATTCTCATAGGTTAAAATATTAAAGGGTATTTCTAATGGATAGCAAAAAATTTTGCCATATTTGTAAATATAGCAACTAGTTTTAAATTTTGCAAATATAGCAAATTTGTTTGAAATCGAATTTTCATCTTTTGGTTATTCCAACTCTATCTCTCTTATTTTTAGATAAGTGATATACTTAATATGAAGTATATTAATGATATAGGTTAGGAAGTATATCCATAATATACACGATCTTTTTTTCTGAAAGGTGTTGATATACCTACATGAAGTATATCAATGGTATAATAAATCAAAGATATACTTAACATGAAGCATATCAACGGTATACTAAATCACATAATATTTTTTACTCGTTTTACTTGTTTAATTTCCTCTTTCAAATAAGTTAAGTTAATGTTTTCATATTCCTTTTCTCTTTCTCTTTATTCAAAAATTTCTTTTTCATTTGTCACTTTCTTTTCTTATTTAGGTTCTCATTTATTTTTTTCATTATGAATTCTTTAACAAAAATTTAGAAGTAGCTTATAGAAAAATCATTAATCGTAGGCACAATAGAGATTACTGAAAAACTATTTAGAAAAAAGTTTATTAAAGATTAGCTATTGAACTGTAAATTAGTTGATATACTTCTTATTACATTTATCAATAAAATAGTATATCAACAATATCAGGTAAATCATTGGTATATCACTAATATTACTAATATGATATTAAATATATCATTGATATACTTTTTTTTTATATATATCCAAAAAATAATATATTAATGATATACTTTGTATCATATATATCCATAATATATCAATGATATATTATTGATATACCTAATATAAAATTGCATTCTTATAAAAAGTTAACTGTCGATTTAAGAGTATTTTAGACTTTTCCACATTTTTATTTGGGTTGGGCATTGATTTGTTGCTTTAATTGCAAAACATAAAAGTGGTTGCTAGATTTGCAATATCCTATTTATTTTTGCCAAATTTTCAAGTGCCCCAATATTAAAAGTTTTTTTCTTTTATTTACATATATTAAGATTAAAATTTATTACATTTAATAATAGAATATCAAAAGTTTTGAAAAATTATGAATATAAAATGTTAAGCTTATTTATTTCTAATGATTTGTTATTTTATATTTAATTGAAATTAATAATAGAATTTAAAAATGTTGAAATTCCAAAAGTTTTCCTACTTATTCATCCCCTATATATATATATATATATATGAAGTTCCTCTCTCCTTCTTTCTACAATAATTTAGCTCAATATTTTCATTTGCTTCTTTTCATCTCTTGATTTCTTCTTCTCTAATTTTATAGATTTTATACTCAGGGGCAGATCTACAAAGAGGCCAAGTGGCACGTGTCCCCCTAAATTTAAAACTATTAGACTATATATATATATTGAATTCAAGTATGTTAACAAAACAAGTAGGTAGTCTTAGGGGCGGATCCAGAAATTCATGTCAGGGGGGCACAAATTGAACATGGTTTTAAACGTATTATTATTAGCGACAAATTCAAAAATTTATGTTG
>JAOANK020695231.1:0-11336 GCA_026257165.2 Telfairia occidentalis | reverse complement strand
AATTTTAAAATTTTTGGAAATATGATATATGAAATATTAAATGAATCTTAATTTTTCATTCAAAATATTAAAAAAATGCATAAAGGAAATGATAAATAATTGGTAGAATAAAAAAAAGGAAAATAGAGAAAAAAGAAAAGGAAAAAAAACTGATTTAAAAAAAAAAAAAAAAAGACGAAGATGCAACTTTTGAGATTTGAACACATGCCCTCATGTATACCAGAGAGGCACGTATCCCATCCTACCAGAAGCCAGTTTTAACAATTTTAGTCGATATATTAGTAATATATCACAATCGACGATATTTCAGTTTTTTACAATATATTGAGACCCCCCGATATTCGATATATCGCCGAAATTTCGGCGATTTTTTTCGATTTTTCATTCCTTGTATATACCTATGAAGACTTTAAAGATTAGTTATGTACAGGACTCCATGAAGACATGTTATATTGATGATGTTATTCAAATTGATGGATTAAAATATGATGGGTCGTGACCTTTCAAAAATGAAGCAATTTTTATAGATTTGATGGATGAAGAAGTTGTGAAAGGAAATCGTCCAACTACAACCTTTACTAAAACTAGTTGGAATTATATGAAGGAACAACTACTCGCTAAGACAGGATATAATTATACACATGATCAAATGAAAAATAAGTATAACAATCTTAGACAAGTTTATAAAGATTTCAAAAGTCTATTGAATGATATTACTGGAAAAGGTTGGGATCCAGTGATGGGAACTATTACTTTGGGAGAAGAGCAATGGAATGATCTTATGAAGGTATTATTTTTATTGTTATTTTACTATTTTAAAATAGAATATTTATAGGAAGTGTTAAATGGTAAATTTTTATAGGTTAACAAGAGAGTTAGGAAGTTCAAAAAGAGTGGTTGTCCACATTTTGAGAAGTTGATGAGAATTTATGGAGATACAATGGCAACAGGATGTCATGCTCATCCATCATAAAAAATTCCATCGGATTCTGAAGATGAAAAACTGAAAGCGATGCTCGTATAAGCAGTGAAGGTTATGGTCAAAGTAGCATGAACAAGAAGTCTAAAAGAAAGAGAGGAGCATTAAGCGATACTATGTCATCTTTTGTAGATGTATATGTTGAAAATTCAAAGAGAAGAAATGATATACTTGAGAAAAGACTTCTTGGTTCTTCATCAGTTGAAGTCAATGAGACTTCATCAAAGGCAAAAGATTGTGTTGACGAAGAATTGAACAAATGTTTAGAAATTTTGAATAGCATAGTAGATATTGATGATAAAACTTATACCAAAATATTGAAACATCTGCTTGAGGACAAATCTTGGAGACAAGCATTTTTGCATATTCCAGAATCAAGGAGGAGAGGATTTATCAATTACCTTTGACGGAATTTATATCACTAGTCATATTTTGTGTTAGGAAGAACTTTTAGATCGAGTTTGTTACCGTTGACTAGTTGATATATTGTTGGTTCATATTTTGTGTAAGGAAAGATTTTGAGTTTGTTACAAACTGATTAGTTGATATGTTGTTAGTTCATTATATTTTTTGTTTAAAAGTTTTTAGTGATTATTTTTACTAGTTTATGAAATTTCAATATGATTAAAACAGGTAGTAATTATGAATATACTCGAGAAGTCATGATCATTGAACAAGAAAACATGCAGCATGAAAGTGATCTTTCACAAGCCCCTATTGAGATAAATGTGAGTCAAAATCAACTTAGGCATATGGCTATAGTGAGGGGCCGAATTGCTGATCAACTTTGGATGACAACTCAAGCACGAGGTTGATTGGTATTCTTGCTAATTTTGTTATTGTATTTTTAATGGCATAGTAGTCATTATAAACATTAAGAATATGTGTATTGTTTACATGAATATTAATTTTGGTGTCAATTCTTCATTTGTGCATTTTAAACATGCATTTGTCTTGTTGTCATGGGAGCGAATACAACGATGTTAACGATGTTTGGTCTTCAGAATAACTTGGAATAGATTTTTGCCCGTACATGTATATATTAGTTAAAATAATATTACAAAACTAGTTTTCTATTCCTTTTATATATGGAAAACATAAAACCACAAATAGTTGTCAAAAAATTCCTTGATTTTGTTTCTTTTTGTTTTTCAAAAATAGAAAACCAAAAATAGTTGTTAAATATGTGTGGTTTTCTGTTTTTTAAAAACAAAAAACAAAAAACAGTTATCAAACATATATGATTTTTGTTTTTTAAAAACTAAAAACAAAAAATAGAAAAATCAAAAACCAAAAACCAAAATGGTTATCAAACATGGCCTAAATGTTTTGTTAGTAAATGACTTTTAGTGAATTGTACTAATCCTTTGTAAATAAAGGTATTAGGCATGTGCTTAGGTATGATTCGATATTCTTGTGAAGATTGAATAAAGATTTCCTTTAAGTTCTTTGAGAGATCTTTAGGCATAGTTTGAACATGGCTGGTTTTGTTATTCTCTTACGGCCTCTTTGATAACCATTTTATTTTTTATTTTTGATTTTTCAAAAAACAGAGTTGTTTGGTAAACAATTCTATTTTCTATTTTTCAAAAACTCATTTTTTTCTTCTAAAGCATATATTTTTTCTTTTTAACATATCTCTCTAACAAATTTCTCTCTAAAAAAGTTCTATTTTCTTCAAAGTTCTATTTGTCTGTCTCTCTCCTTTTTTTAGTACATTTGTCTTTCTCTCTCTAAAACTTTGATCAGAGTATATATTTCATTTCTATTTCTCTTCTAACATATTCTAACTTCTCTCTCTACAAATTTAATATTTTTTCTAAATTTTTCTCTATCTAAATTTATCATTCTCCCTACCATATCTATCTTTAAAATTACTCTCACTTTTTTTCTCTCTCTTATTTCTTTTTATTATCTAACAAATATTTCTCTCTAACTTTTTTCTATAAAAAATTTTTCTCTCTAAATTTTCTCTCACTACAAATATTCTTTATCTTTTTTTCTCTAATCATATCTTTTGCTCTCAATTTTATTATTCCTCTACATTTTTCTCTTTTTTTTTTGTTTAAAATTTCTCTCCTAACTTTTTTTTGTCTCTAACTACTTTCTTTAAATAACTTCAGTTAAAATTCTCCTTTTTAATTTTTCTTTCTAATTTTTTTTATCTCTCTAAAATTTTTTCTCACTACCTTTTCTCTAAAAAAAATTATTCTTTTATGTCTCTAAACGTTTATTATTCACGTATTCACATATTTTCTCTTTCTAACATATATCTCTCCAAATTTTTTAAAAACAGAAAACCAAAAATAGTTATCCAACAAGTTTGGTTTTCTATTTTTTAGAAACAGAAAACAAAAAATAGCTATTAAATATATATGGTTTTTGTTTTTTAAAAATAGAAAACCAAAAACAAAAAATAGAAAATAGAAAAACTAAATACAGAAATGGTTATCAAATAGGGCCTTAGAGTTGTAATTACTCCAATTAATCCCCTTGGTGGAAGGGATCTTTTCCCTAGGCCGGGTGCTAGAATGTACGCTGCTTTATTTACTCGTCTTAATCCACTTGCCATTCATGTATTTCTTTTATTCTTCTCTTATTGCCTTTATTGCCTATGTTTGCATGCATTTTTAATATTTGCATATGCTTGAAAACTAAGTCGATCATGTTATAATTAGAATGCAATTCTTATATTTAAGCACACAATTTGTTCAATAGGACACAATCGAGTATTATTTTCTCTAGGTCTCGTGGTGGAGCTTGTTGGTTGTTTTTTAGTAGGCTTCTTCCTTATCAAGAACTTTGTTTTATTTATTTGTCACTTATGTGTTATGGGTTGTTATATTATGATACTTTTAGGTGTTTGAGTTGTTGGTTATTAGAGAGAAGATTTTTTCCCTAGGAGGTAATATCCATTCAATTTTCATTTGTTTTCATGCAATCTTAGTTTAATTTTTATTTTAGACTGTTTGTGGAATATCTCCTCGGTCTCTTCCTCACACGGAAACGGGGTATTCGTTTTTGTTAGTCTTTTGGAAATTTTCATGGTAAAATAGTTTATATAGCCTCTAATTATTTTCTTTTAGAAACTTCTTAGCTTGCTAGTATATCAAGATTTCAGATTAGCTTGTTTTCATTTTCTAAGACTTCTTAGTCTATAGAGTTATCCGTACTGTTTAGAAATTGTTGGATATGTTATTTTACATGAAGTTGGTACAAACTTGTGAGTGTTTGAAATTCTATGTTAGATTTTACATAATATGTCCCCCATGTAAGTTTGAAAGTTTTGTGAAACTTTTGTGCTTAAAATTTTCTTTGTATTTCTTATAAATTGTTGGGAAATGATTGTGTATAGTTTTTGAACTTATAGAATTCTCTTGATTATATAGAAATTGTTAGATATGTTATTTTACATATGTCATTGCTTGTTTGCAGATTAGAAATTGATGAAGTACATTTTGAAATATTTATGAAAAGTTTATAATAGCATTTTTAGTACATTATGAAATATTTAAATAATTGAAATGTTGCAAGATTTTATAACATTTAACATAGCTTGAGAAAAATAATATAAAAGTCAACTATTTTTTATAACATTGCTTAGCACAACATTTGAAAAATTGTTATGGAATGTTTAACATAACATTTATTAGATGTTGACATTAGCATGATTTTGATGCTATCGAAATGCTTTTATAATGTTTTTTATGAAGCTATGGAAAATTTTCATAGCATTAAAATTATGTCATGGAAGATGAACTTTTTATAACATTTCGCTAGAAAATGCTATGAAAAATTAAAGAAATTCAATAGCATTGCATAACATAGCGTTTCAAAAACTCTCGATAGCATTTTTTTACTGCTATTGTATTTGATATTGTTGTACTATTAAGAATAATAATTATCAAATTATATAAAAAAAAAGCATTATTACGTTATAAATAGTTTACTCTCTTGTAAATACAAATGGTTATAGTTTGTTTTTTTTACCCAACGAGTGTTTCTACACGAAATATCGTTTTTCGAGTGATATAAGTGCTGATGGCGGAAGCTGCAAGAAGAGAAAGGCTAGCTTTGGTGTGAGGCTTTGCTAACCACGCTTCAATGCTTAAGTCAGTGGAGTATCAGAAGGTTTATGTTGATTTGTAAGGGAATTTGTGCATACCTGCCGTTAAGACATTTCGTAGGTATTTATAGGGAGCATTTGGGAGGCGGTGGCACCTCCTATGGCATGGATCACAAGGATAGCAGAGATCACAAACATGACACCAAGTCTTATCATCTCAGTCGACGAGATCATAAAACATTATAGGATACTTGGCGTGACTCATGCTCTGTGATGACGTGAGCTTGGTGGTAAGATCGTGCCTTGACCTTAAGCTCTGCCAAGGTGTTTGGTGTTGGTGACGATGTTCACCAAATGGGGACGCATGGCTTCCCCGTGGGCCAGCCATGTGTCTTGGCAGATTTTCACTCCTAATATTGGCTCCTACTTCGCTGAGTGTCAAGTTCACTCTCTCGAGGATTCAAAGTAGAGTTGAAGGGGTGTGCTACCAATAACACTAATTTTCAAGATCGCAGCCTTGTCATTATGGTTGCATCTATATTGGTTATAGGTGTGATTTGTTGTGGTGACGATGTGCGCTTCCCTGAGGTGCACTATCTCGTGCCATATTTCTCCACCGTTGATCTCGCTTTCGTCTAACTGTTCAGCATGGCATTCGAGGGCTATATAGCTCTCATTTCGCCACTGATGGTTTCATGCATTTTACTCTCAAGCTAAAGTTCGAGTGCATTCTGTTTCCCTTCTAGCCAGGTTAGCCTTCAACTCCCTCTTCTTAATTCCTGTCTCTAACTATGTCAGTAGAGGAGATGAGGAGTACTTCTACTTCTGGCCTTGACGACGAAACCGTAGAATTTGTAGGATAAGGTTGTCCATCGGAGTGTTCTGAGAGCACGCTAACCTAGCGATAGATACGACGTCCCAATTAATGTGAGTTTTAGGTTGCCTCGAGAGGGCGAGTCCACCCCTTGGGGGTTTCATCCTCAGATATTCGAGAGGGGCGTACGGTTGTCGCTGCGCCTCTTCACTCAACTCTTTCTAGCTGAGGTCAACTTGGCTCTCACACAACTTTCTCCGAAGGGATGGGTAGCATTGATGGGGAGCTTTTGATTGTGGACCAAGTATGACAAGGTCGAGCTGAGCTTGACACAACTGTTGGTCTCCCATTGTCTTAAGGTTTACCCTCACTCGTCGGATCGCTACTACATGTCCACTTGCTCCAACATGGGCTGGCTAGTCAAACACCCTTCCTTGGTGAAGAAGTTGTAAAAGTAATGGTTTTATGTCTCCAGCAAGTGGTTGGCTCTTACCGATGACAACAGGTTGATCTGCGATGTTCCGGTCGAGTTCTAAAAACTTGGTTAGTGTTGTCTTCTGATAAATGGTAAAACAATGATGCTATCAAGCCAAATAATACTAATAATGAAGACAAATCATGCTCAAGTATAAGCAATCATACAAGTAATATTGAAATATTTCAGGATATCAATCCTCAGGGACTTATAACTAAATTAGATTCAATTTATAGATATAACTTAACTGATCCAAGTATAACTTTGTGCTGGAGCTATGAATGGAAGCACCAAGGGCATTGCATGGCTGAAACTTGAGTGTACTTTCGGTACAATAAGGAAGGGCACATAGCTCCAGATTGCCCCAGTAATGCCACTAGTAGTTCGAGTCAAGTAGTGACCGAGAACTAGACACACACCCAGTAGGGCAAGTCACTTAGTGGTCTGATCAACGATTCTTGGTCAACCTAAGGTGAAATACCCAACTTAATCAATAATATAAATTATTCTCACACTGCCATATGTGGTTAGGCATAAAGTGTCTTTAGCTTATCACCACCAACCTAACGGTCAAGGTGAAATTTCGAAGAAAGAGATCAAGCAAATTCTGGAGAAGACGATGAGAACGAATCGAAAAGGTTGGTCCTTAAAGTTGGACGATGCTTTATGGGCATATAGGACCCGCCTTCAAGACACCTATTGGTACTTCACAGTACAATTTGGTATTTGGCAATGTGTGCCACTTGTTAGTGGAACTAGAGCATCAGGCTGACTGCGCTATCAAGAAGCTCAATTTTGATCTCCAGAAGGTGCATGAAAACCAATTGCTACAACTCAATGAGCTTGAGGAGTTTAGGAGCCAAGCATATGAGACTATCAAGCTTTGTAAGGAATGGACCGCGAGATAACAACATCGCATACTTCACAAGTCCTTTCTTCTTAGTCAAAAAGTACTTTTGTTTAACTCACGTTTGCGCTTGTTTCCAGGAAAGCTTAACTCTCAATGGTTGGGCCCCTTCGTTATCAAGGAAGTATTTCCTTATAGAGCAGTTGAGTTGCAATCTAAGAATGGATCGACCTTCAAAGTGAACTGGTAGCGGGTGAAACCCTATTGTGGGGAGGAGAAGCGACATTTGGAGGACATTTTCTTGAATGAGTCCCCATGATCTGAGAACAGGTCTAGCTAGAGATGTTAAACCAAGCGCAAAATGTCAGGAGCATTGTCCATAATTTACTTAGTTCGTCAGGAAAACTTGTACACGCCGACAACATATGAAGCGTCGTCAGAAACAAGATTTTTCGATGAAAATAGAAAAGTGTTGACATTTCTTCTCATTTCCAAATAATTTTTTGTTTCTTTGCCAATGCTTTGTCTCGCCGGGAAATCTTGTATCTGCCGACAAAATTACAATTTTGTCGGTATAAGCTAATTTTTTTTATAAATAATTTATAAACAAATTGCATATCAATGGTATGATTTCATCATTTTTATTCACTAGTAAACTTGTTTTTAATCAAAGATTCTCATAAAACTAAAATTATTTATTAATCAATTTGAAACTACAATATTGGTTTTACAATTTTATAAAAGTTACAAGAGAAATAAAATAAATAAACAATAAAAGAATCTAATTCTAATTACAATGCTACATTAGTCTTGTGATATTTAAGTCATTTCTTGCCTTAGAAGTATGTTTAGAGACATCGAACATACCTGAAATGAGAAAGAAAAACATGTGTTATTTCCCATCACAAGTAGCATTCAAAACACCTAACCCAGCCTCGAACATGTCAAAGTCACTAAAACGTGCCTAATTGCCATTTTGAAGCCCATAACAACATAAAAACTTCCAAGTGTCACATTCAAGCAAAAGACAACCCATGTAGCATTCAAAACACCTCACCAACCTCCTGAACACGTCAAACTCACTAAAACGTACCTTAGAGTTCTACAACGTGTCTTGTATCATTTTCAATCTGAGACAACCTACAAAGTCCCTAAAGTGGAACTAAAATTACGTAACCCACCCCTCGAACATGTCAAAGTCCCGAAAACGTGTCTAAGTGCCATTTTGAAGTCTGTGACAACCTACAGAGTACCTAAGTGTCATTTTCAAGTGAGGATGAGAATTGCAGCAACTTGACTAAAAAGCCCAAGGATGAGAATTACGTACAACTTGGGTACAATTGATTATGTGCTTCAGTCATTAACTCCTCAAAAATGTTGAAAGTATCCCTTTCTTGGACATTCGTTATTATCTCTTTCCCAAAGTCTTCTTCATCTAGATTCTCTTCTACCAAAGGGCCTTGCCAATCATCTAAAAGATCAAACATTTCATCATCTTCAATGGCAACTATACCCTCCCTACTTAATTATTCATTAGGTGAAAAAGTCATGTCCATTTGAAATCGTGAAAAGTTCGCTAGTTCTCCATGATATACTAATTGACTATACGAAGGAGATACTCCATATGAGAATGAATGACATTCTACTCTGTCCAATATATGCCACATCGCATTCTGACAATTCTTACATGGACATCTTGTTTTTCTCGTCTCATTCATAAGATACTTTGCCACTTCCACGAATTTTGAAACTCCTTGTATATACTCTATAGAAAACGAATGTCTAAGCTTAATCTAGTCCTTATCCATTCTCAAAGGTGCCTTGATCAAATAGCTTTGTGGTTCGACCTAGAATGGGAAAAGTTTAATCCTGAAGGAATTCAAAAAGTTAGATTAACTTTATCAACAACCTAAGGATGTTTTGAAAATCTAACTACCTCAAACATGATTTAATAAGCTTAGAGGAAACAAGAACTTTGACCAATTTAAATATCATTTAACAAAAGAACTCTTTGGGCCAAACTAAGTTTAAACTACGTCATAAGGCATTTTGGAACCTTCAATAGAGAGAGGGAGACATAATTTTTCTAATCCACTGCATAATCTCTAATGGAGAGAGAGAAAAAGAAGCAAATTCGTAATCTATTACAATCCCTAATGGAGAAAGAGAGTGAAAGGGAAAGAGAGAGAAAATGAAGCAAATTTTCTTAACCCAATTTGTCTAAACTAGCTACCGTATTTGCATGATAGCTATCATAAAGTAAACTTCACATGCACATATTTTAACTCAGGATAATCAAACAAAAAGTAAAATATGTCACTTTAGAGAATCATTCTCTATTAAGTGCACTTTGTGAGGCAAACATATGGGCGTTCTATTCAGTGCAATTTGGGCGAGCATTACTTTGTTGGATGAAAGACCAACTTTTAGATTGAAATTATTTGTTAGGTTTCTTTGCCATATTTAGCAATTGTGGTTTTTTTTCCAATTAAATTATTTGTTAACTTTTCAAGAACTTCTAACACCTTTACAGTAAAAACAAGTAGCAGAGGCAAGTCTAACCAAAATTCAACTTATTAAGTCTATTTATATAAATGGAAAAAAAGGTAGATAATATTATAAAAATGAGCACAAAATAAGAACAAACAAGAACAATAAGAACACCAAAGAGGAAAAGATGAAGAGAAAAAAAGTAGAGAGGAAGAGAGAATTCTTATTGAGTTGTGATTTACAAATGTCCCATACAACCACTATTTATTGGATTTACAATGGTGTAGGTTACATAATTCAAAATGTGTAACCTTCATGGTATAATGAGTGATAAAGAGGAGAATGAATGTGGAATTGTGTAACTCATGGAGGTTATGGATATCTACATAATTGTTATATTCATAATACCCCCCCTTAGATATCCATTGTATATATAATATATGCTTCATTAAAACCTTACTAGGAAAAACCCAATGGGAAAAAATCTTAGTGAAGGAAAAGAGTACATTGTTCTATATACTTAATAACTATCTCATTAAAAACCTTGTTAGAAAAAAACCCAGTGGGATAAAAACCTATCAAGGGAAAAAAAGTGCAATATATTTACTCCTCCTCATGGAAATATCATTTGAGATCTCTAAATCGTTGCATTCCAATGTTGTGCAACAACTTTTCAAAATGTTGCGTAGGTAATGCCTTTGTAAAAAGATCAGCTAGGTTGTCTTTCGAACAAATTTGCTGAACACTAATGTCGTCATTTTCTTCAAGATCATGGGTGTAGAAGAGCTTTGGGGAGATGTGCTTTGTTCATCTCCTTTAATATAACCTCCTTTTATTTGGGCTATACATGTTGTTTTGTCTTCGTATAGTATTGTTGGAAGATTTTTGCTTGAAGACAAGTCACATGTTTCTCGAATATCTTGAGTCATTGATTTTAACCATACACATTCTCAACTAGCTTCATGAATTGCCAGAATTTCAGCATGATTTGATGAGGTAGCTGTTATGAATTGTCATGTCTCGGATTTCTTTTGGAATATCCACTTTATCAATTGAGTCATTGTGATTATCGACTACTTTTCTTTTTCGAGGATATTTATCTTTAGAACCTATTGGTCTACCACGCTTCTGGCGTGCTGCGGACGCATTAGTTGTAACAATTTGCTGTGTTGGGATCTCAACTCTAGATGGAACATTTGCAGTTGGTATATATGACTTGGTTACTTTCTTAGCATCTGTAAATGCATATGACATTTGGTTTGCTATATTTTATAAATGAATTATCTTTTGAACTTCTAGTTCACATTGATCAGTACGGGGATCCAAATGAGACAATAAAGATGCACTTCATGTAATTTCTTTTTCCAACTTCTTAATTCCTCCCCCTAATATTGGAAAAATTGTCTCATTAAAATGACAATCAACAAATCGTGCAGTAACTACATCACCCGTCAGGGGTTCAAGATATCTAATAATTGATGGGGAATCAAATACAGCATAAATTTCTAACCTCCTTTGAGGACCTATATTAGTACGTTGTGGTGGAGCAGTTGGAACATATACTGCACATCTAAAAATTCACAGATGAGATATGTTTGGCTCCTGGCCATAGGCTAATTGTAATGGGGAGTACTTATGATAAGATGTTGGTCTAATGCGTATAAG
>JAOANK020695035.1:0-11337 GCA_026257165.2 Telfairia occidentalis | reverse complement strand
TTCAACATGGCGTTTTTTTTTTCTTTTTATTTTTCTTTCTTCTTTTTTTTTTTTTTTTTTTTACATAACATGGCGCTTTGTAATGATGTGGTATGGTAATTCATTCACGTCCTGTCATTGCACGCAAGCGAGAAATTACATACATACATTCAAACAAAAAAAAAATGCGAGGAATTAAAAAACTAACTATAATTCACTTGATTTTTTTTTTTTCTGTTTTTGGTCTAACAAATGTTGGAGTTTTTACTAATAAATACTTTATATTCTTGATATTTAATTACCTAAAAAATAACAACTTCATTTTTTGATTAAATAAAATAGATTAAATTATTCATAATTTGGTTAGTTTGGTCTTTTAAGTTTCACTTTAGTATAGTAGACTTAATTTTAGCTTGGTTCATGCATATTTGAATTCAACATTATTTTTATGATTTGCTTAAACCATCTTTCCATCCAAAAACTATCTTTTTCCTTTATTTTTACTGTCCAAATATAGTTAGCTAATATAGTCACCTAAATAGAAAAAACCAAAACGCCAACCTAACCATAAATCATAGTTTTTTTTTTTTTTAGTATACATACAAAGAAAAAACATCAAGAAAAATTTAACCCAAGTTGGGTGCATCAGCCTACAAGGCTTTGTTAGCCCAATATGGATAGTCTTCCACCTAAATTCAGGAAAAAAAAATGTATTTTCTTGCATGAACAACTAGTTTGTTGACAATTTCATTTTGCTTTCGTCCTATAAGGGTGACTTCTTCAACTTGCTTTTGCCAAAGTGACTTCTTTAACCTCCATGTCTCTACATTTTTGTCTGATCTCATCCACAATTAATTGAGTTTCATTATAAAATATGTTCTTTTGAATCAATTTCGACCCATATGGACCAAATATTGGCTTTCGCTCGCTAAAGTGATCCCCTCCAGCACTACTGCCCTAGTACTTCTGTAAGTTACATAGGTCCCTTATTTGCTTAGGTTGTTAGGCAATTAGCATAAATCAACTAGTTTTTTCCCCCTAAGTTGCATAAACCAACCAACTAGTTAAAGTGCATATCTAAATTAAAAGGTGATTGAAATCTCGACCCACAAGTTATTGAAAAAAATAAAGTTGGAATTTAACTGATATTTTAATAATTGTTATTATTCTATATAAATAGAGGATTGTGTGTTTCATTTGCTTATTATCATATTTCATGGAAGTAGTACTAACAATGGAGATTACTGTTCTTCCATATTCTTACAATTTTATTTGATTATCACTCATAACATTCACTTCTTCTCCCAAACGGCGTAATCTTCTCCAGATATGGTGGCGATCTCCCTGTAGGTTGGAGGAAGAAGGTTCCCGAGGTTCAACCTTGGTCCAATCTTGACGATGATCTTCCCGTCGATTTCCGCCATGTAAAGGTCAGCCTCCGCCGCCATTATCGTCACCTTGCTTTTGTTGTTTATCCCAATCCTCTTCCTCAACGTGGTAAATTCCACGATCGGTTTCTTTAGGGTTTGCCCCCACTCCAACAGGTGGTCGTAGAACTGTCATTGAGTCAAATTAAAATGTTATTACAATTGCATAGAGAAATTCATGGTGGAAACCCTAATTTTAGAGAAAAATGATCGAGAAATTACGATCGTTGGGGTTCCAGGGTGGGTGAGAATGTAAGCATAGCCAAGCATCACTTTGCCCTCTGGGAATGGGGCCAATCTTTGAGAGAATGTGTCGTGATTATCTATGAATGTTACGGCGTTCTCTGGTTTTAGCCCGATCAGACCAGGTGGACGATTGTTTGAATCCTTCAGCCGCCATAGCTCGCCGTTGACGGCGGCGTGGAGGACGAACTTGGTCGTGAAATCGAAGGCGGCGACGGCCCCACCGGCGGCCTGAATCCAGTCAAGAAGTGCGCGAGGGTCTTGCTCTTGGACAATCCGACCCGGGGGATTGTCCCATTTCTCGCCGACGGCGAACTCCGGCGAGGTTCTCTCCATGTAGATTTTGGTTGCGGTCGGTGTATAGCCGACGACCATATCAAATCGCCACCCGACAAAGCCAACGTCAGACTTGAGCCAGTTCATCCACTCCGATAGCTCTGTTTGAACTCGTGGGTTCAAATGGTCGATGTCCGGTGCCTCTCCCCAATCCATTCCGGTGTCTGGATTTCCATTTCCGGAGAAGGGTTTGTCATTTTTGCAGACGAATGATATGTCCCAATCGAGGCGGTTATCTGGAGTTCCCCCTTCGAAGATGGACCATCTGCCGTTTGAATCCTGTCTCTCGGCGGTTCTGTGGTTGATAACAATGTCGGCGATGGCTTTTACACCATTCCGACGAAGTTCTGCAATTAGCGCCTGCAATTCAGCCTTGTTTCCATATTTGGATGTGTCAAGATCATAAAGCCTCCCGGGCAAGTACCCTGTGGAAGAAGCAGACAACAACAATTATAAGGTCTGAATCTCATTTTGATTCCTAAATTTTTTAGGTTTGTTCTATTTTTGTTATTGAACTTGAAGAATATCCATTTTAGTCCACTTTCCCAGTTTGTTTGTCTATTTTAGACCCTCAACAAATTTGAAAGTTTAAGAGATTTAAACTATAAGAGATTTTGCAGTACTTTTAGAGGGGAAAAAAGCTTCTGGACCATGCCAGATTCTGTACTTTAAATGATTTGGAGTCAGAAGGAAGAAGATGATTTAGATTTTAGAGGAACCTTCTGGACCGTTGGGATGGGAGTTAGAGGGAGGAGGAAGCCAAACATGGGTGATTCCGGCATTAACGAGATCAGGGACCTTGGTCTTCAAAATATTATACCATCCAGCAGAACTTTTTGAATCCCAGTTGAAACCCTATTCAGATACGAACAAAAACAAGCTTCTTCTTATTCAGGAATCTTGAAGATAAATAAAGAAACAGAAAATGGTGAAGGGAAATCGCAGAACCTGAAATAATATTTGGGAAGTGGTAGAGGATGGGAAGACGAGAGCAACCAGGAGAAAGAAGCACAGTGGAGTTAGAGAAGCCATAGATTTTTGCTAGATGAGGAGCTTCCATGCCTATTTATGGGGGATTAATCAAAGTACTGTACTGACCAAACTTTTAGTTGACTCAAGCGAGGAGAGAAAAAAAAAAGAAGATCGGCCCAGTCCCAATCAAGAAGAAACATGGACGCTGAAACCGATCAATATTTGCCGCCATTGTACTTTCATCAAACAAGCCAATGCCAAGATTTTTGAAAAGTCCTTCTAGTTTTGGACGGTGAGATTAGAAATAGTGGGTTTCAGTGGATTAAACGCAATTAGTATCGTGTATTAACTCAACATGAATAGAGAGTTGAAATTAACTTCAGAATAGAAGTCGAACAGATGATCGAGGTGGGAATGGATTGAAATATGAGAATCGAGAGATTGTTAGAAACTTGGCAGCAGCCCTTAATCAGCGGATAGAATGGACAAATTAGCCTCTTATTGTTGCTGTAGATGCCTCGTCATTCAAACAAAGACCAACACGCAAACCAGTAAATTTTGGTAAAGGATCTTTGGTTACGTTAGGCAAATGTATTGCCCCATATCTTGTCGCCTGTGGATCCATCTAGTAATTTGGTGAGTATGAGGAATTTTATATGAATTCAAGTTGTTGTTGAATTCTTTTCTCTCTTATTGCTGCTCTAAGGACCAAGGAAGGAGAAAATGTCCTTGGACAATCCTCTCGTATAATATTCTTTATTTTGAGCTTATATTTGCATAGATTTATTCTTAGACTCAGTTGTATAAATGGTCAATCTGAATATAGTTTAGTGGATAAAGGCATGTAGTACTATTGTACTCATCCTGCAATTGTTTAGTTAAAAAGAAAAAGCTGGTCTTATAAATTATTGTTTTATTAATTTAGACATGTGAACTTTTCATTAAGATGCCACTTGACATGTAAAATTCAATTTGTCCGTCATCCAAATTCGACCCACCCATTAACAAAAGAGATTATTAATTACATAAATAGCATATATTAAACATAAATTTTCAAATGTAGTAAAAATTTTAAGATTTTATAAATATGTCATAATTCAGATCGAAGTGAAATTCAATGTAAGGTAAAATATATTAAAAATGTCAAATTTGAACAAAATGAAAAAGTTCACATGTTTTTTTAGTTCAACTTAGTGAAAATTTGAACTTAAGACATTTTGATCTTATGGTATATATCTCGATTTGACAAGATATTAATTTATTAACCCATAACCTTTATATTAACAAATTTTCTTAGATTAGAAATTAACCGAAACTTTTTAATACATTAAAAAATTTTATTAAATAAGAATTTAATTAAGACTTTTTAATGAAGGGAGGATTGAGAATTAAAAAATTACTAAAGACCAAATTGAGGGGAAAAAGAAAAAACTTTTGGCGAGGGAAAAAAAAAACATTAAAGATTAAAGATTATGGAGTATATTTAACTTATTATTATTTCTTTTGTGAAGAGACGGACTTATTTAGGTAGGAATTATTCCATCAATGGCGGAGTTTCAAGGAACCCATATATATATATTATATGAATTCACTATTTCTCCCACACAGCATAATCCATTCCAGAAGTAGCAAGACGAAAATCCGAAGGAATCAGATTTCCAAGATTGAGTTTGGGACCGATCTTCATTATAATCTTCCCATCAACGCTAGCAACGTACAGATCGGCGTCAGAAGCCAAAATATTCACCACGCTCGTTTTCCCAATCCCATTCCGTGCCCTAATTGCACATAATCTGATTATCTCCTCCTTCAATCCCCAATCAACGAAGTGGTCGTAGAACTGCAACAAACAAACACAGTGTTACGCTGCGTAAATTCATCCGTAATTAGGTGATTTGAGTTCCGAATCGCAAAAATCTAAACCGCATTGTTGAAGGACTTACAATGGAAGGCGTGCCAGGATGAGTGAGAATATAGGCGTAACCCTGAATCACCTTATCGGAAGGGAACGGCCAGAGTTTTTGAGTGGAACCGGTGTCGTGGTTGTCGATGAAAGTCACCGCACTTTCCGGCTTGATTCCGATGAAGCCCGGCGGCTTCCCGTTCGAATCCTTCAATCTCCATAGCTCCCCCTGAACGGCAGCTTGAAGAATCGCTTTGGTTGTGAAATCGAACGCCGTTACGGCATCGCCCGCAGCCCTAACCCAATTGGCAAGAGCATCGCGATGTGCGTTCTGGTTTTGGTTCGGCTTCCCGTCAGGTCCATTAGAAATTGAATCCCATTTCTCACCGACTGCAAAATCAGGTGAAGTTTGATCCATATATAGCTTTGTAATACTCGGTGCATAGCCCTTTACAAAATCAAATCTCCATCCATCGAACCCTATTTCTGTTTTCAACCATCTCATCCATTCTGATATTTCCTTCTGAACTTGTGGATTGAGATGGTCGATGTCAGGGGCCGCTTCATAGGGTTCTCCACTGTCTGGATGGCCCTTACCATCGGAATAAGCAGTGTCATCGCTACAAATGAAGGAAGGCCCCCAATCAAGGCGGCTATCTGGAGTCCCCCCTTCAAAAATGCACCAAATTCCTCTCTGGTCCTGCTTCTCAGCTGTTCTGTGGTTGATCACTATGTCAGCTATGGCTTTGATTCCCTTCTCATGGAGGGCGGCAATCAGGGACTTGAGTTCATTCTCGGTTCCATATTTGGATGCATTCAAATCATAAAGCCTTCCGGGCAAGTATCCTAAGAGGGGGCAAACAATAACACACTAATTTAGTGAAATATTCTTGATAAGAAGGGGGTGAAGTGAAGGAACAGAGAATAAACAAAGCTTGCCTTGTGGAGAAACCGATTGGGAGGGTGGAGGAAGCCATATATGGGTGATTTTTGCATTTACAAGGTCAGGGATTGTGTTCTTCAGTGAGTTGTACCATCCTCCTTTGCTGCTTGATTCCCAGTTGAAGCCCTGTTTCCATCAATTCAAGATTTTAGAATGAGTTCATATGAATGCAAGTGCTTGAGAATATGGAAAACCTAATAGCCTGAAGTGGATTTGTTTACCTGAAACAGTAAGGTGGAAGAAGAAGGGGATGGGAAGAGGAAGAGGAAGAGAGAGAGAGAGAGGAAACACAGAGAAGTAAGAAACTCCATTGTTTGTTGAAATGGGGAGTGAGTATTTTGCTTTTATAAGCTTCATTTCCGCGTCTGGTGATGTCACAAACACAACCCAAGACTCACTTTTGATCCCTTCGTTCTCTCATGCATCGTGAGAACGAGTTGAAGAAACGAAACAAGATTGATGAATCAATGCTCGACAGCCATAACGGATAAGTCAAGAAGCAATAAGAAAATTCCAACGTAAGTAAGACTCGTTCGTTGAATTTGTCAATTTGTCGTGTATTTTATTTCATTCCCTTTTTTTTTAATTGTTTATTTATTTTATTTTTAAAAACAGAGAGAAATGGTTTGTCTCTTTATTTCTTTTATGAGGTTATTAATGTTGGAAGACAAAATAAATTTTATTTTATTGTGATGTCTATTAATATAGAAAAAAATTTAACGAGTCAATTTTTTTTTGGTAGACCAAGACTTTTCGAATCTCCCAACCTCATAAGTTGCTTAACCATTATTATTATTTCCATTTGAGTTTTTATTATTTATTTTATTAAATCTATTTCTTTTGTATAGACAATTTTCAATAATATAGAAAAAAATTGATTTGAGTAAATTATGCTCTTTCTTTTTTGGGTTAAATTGATTTTTTAAAAGGATACCATTTATTCTAATTTCCATTTGAATTTTGGTTATATTTGATTAAATCAATTTCCTTTACATGTTCCAATGTTGAGATCAAATCAATTTTGATTTAATTTCTCTGTTGTGATTTTTTTTAACCACTATCTTTATTATATGATTTTATTTTCCTAATTTGATTTGTTTGAATGGGCTATTAATCCTATTCAAATTTTTTAAAACACATCAAACACACAAGGGGAATAGCACAGCCACTTTCTTTCTCTCGTCTCCACCTCCTCTCTTACTCTCATTTTCTTCATTCTTTTTCATTCCCTCTTTTTACTCCATACAAAACTCTAACCACTTTGTTTTTTAATTCTTTGTCTCGCGTTCCCTTCTCAAAATCCGTTTTTTAATCTAAAATATTTATTAACCAATCTTTGAATCTATTCCTAAATCTGTTTTTAAAGTATATTTTACATTGTATTAGTTAGGTTTATTCTACACTAATTTTATTCTATTTAAAAAAAAACCTTTCCAAGGATGAAACTTATAATATTTAGTTTTACTATATTCATGCTTGTAAATTTTCATAATTTCTTAATAATGTATCTAAAAATCATGTTGCGTTGTAATTTTTTTTTTATTCCATTGAATGTCTTGATATTTATCTTTTTAGTAATAACATCACCTTACATATACTTTTTTTTTCTCTAAATCAACGAACTAAACTTTAAAAATAATAAAAAAAAAATTATATCCTATGATTGAAATTTAAGATGTTGATTCTCTAGTATTATTGAGGTGAGAGTTAATTTGAGATGCCATTATAAATTCCAATAAGGGTAAAGAGGAATCCATATTCATTTCGTTCATGTTAGCTAAAGAAACAAATGTTGGTGGAAAATTTCAGTCACTCACAAGAACAAACTAATGAAACGAACTAAAATAATTTTTTTTTACAACAAAAATGTGGAGTGAAATTTGAATTTTTGACCTCATCGACCTCATTGAAATGAAATTGAGTAATGTTCATGTTTTTACCAATCTATTGATTTTTTTTTCCCAAGCAAAATCACTGGGAAAAATCAAGATCAGGTAAAACCGTATAAATGTACCATAATGATTAATAGGGTATTTGGAACTGTTAAATTGACCTTAGAGAGTCCATGATCCTGCTGATTGAGGGAGGCGCCTGGGAACACAACAACAACAACAATCTATGCAATTTTATACTATCAAGTAGACTGATTTATAACTCTAATAAGCTCGAAATTTGTGTAGTTTGGAGTTGAATGTCTAGATTTCTACAATACGTATTTGGATTGTGCAGAGGAACAGAAATGGTTCATGAGTGGTTATCACCTTAATCTGGTCCCCTCAATCCAAAAGCCTGCAGCTTTACATGTTCAAAACACTTGCAACCACAAATCACAAGCCACAAATAAATGGATCAATGAAATAACCATCAATGGTAAGCATAGAATGATTTCATTGACTAAAAAAAAGCTGCGTTAAAACTGCTGACAGTTCTAAACATAGCAACACGGACGACATAAATGCGATATATATATATATATATGTGTGTGTGTGTATCTACCTTAAGTTGGAACAAGAAGACAGGAATAAAAGAACTTAAGAGCAATTATGAATGTTGTATGTCAGGCCTTTTGAAAAGTTGGCGCCATATTGCATAAGAGAAGATGATGTAAACATTATAAATTGAAGTATGGTTCCCAACATGTCATAAGATCCTACGATAGTATAGGACTAATACTTTGACATTTAAATTATTGGTTTAGAAAGCAACCTTTTTCTTTTTGTCTAAATACCCATGGATCTCCCAACCCTGACAGCGTGGAGCAACTTCAAGAACAGCAGTTTCCCTCTTGAATCTGCTCATAGCTTTGCAGGCTTAGGAAAAATGTCGGGAGTGAATTTCTGTGCTGCGCCAATGCTCCCCTTGATCTTCAGTGCACCCCTGAAGAGTTATCATGAAGTGAGAGCGAGTTTTGGATCACTTCGGAAAAAAGAAGTTGCATAGGAAGTTAAGCACTTCTAGAGAAAATACAACTTGAGTAATTTTAGAATTACTTTCAAAAGCACTTTTAGAGTAAGTTTGGTACGACATTTAGTACGGTGAAAACTGTTTTTAGCCCATAAAAAACACTCTTCAAAATTTACATAGCATTTGGTTGCATAGTCAAAATGAATCGGAAAATTCTAAAAACAATAAAAGCTCTCAAGTACTTTTAGAGGAAGCACTTAAATAGTTTTTTTTTCTTTTTAAGAAAAAGTTTCACTTATAAGTACTACTCTCAAAAGTTATTCCAAACTCACCCACCTACTCTAGTCATGTAACCATACATCTACGATAAATTATAAAAGTGTTTCTAATTAATTTCAAACACCATTCATTCAAAGGCATGGCAAATGCCTCTAAATACATAAGCATTAGTGTGAGAAGGCGGAAACAGAACCCGAAAGATGATGGAATGAATTTATGTACCTCATGAAAGCAATTTGAGGATTCATCTTCCCCAAGGCAATTTTAATAAAATCTTCATCCTTGAAGGATAAGGTGGCATCTGGCTTTCCTCCTTCATATGGGCCTGAGCTCAAAACAATTATAATGCGCTTCTCAATTTTTTATCCGAAGCACATAAGTATGCAAATCCCATTTCTATAAGGCTATAATTGTTGTTCGGTACCAAGGAGGTGAAACATGCATCAGAGACAAAATTGACAGTCATAATGCTAAAACATACTTGTAAGAATTGTGTGATTATGTTTAGATTACAAAATGTTTCGTCATGGCACCGGAATTTCATCGAGAATTATTACGGCCGTAGTCAAATACCAGTTCAAGCATAAGGCATGAAGCTTCGGATATAAATCTACCTTTGCCATAAGCTTAAAGCGCTGGGTTTGGTTGTTAACCTATTTCATCTTTTTATGACTCAAAGACAAAATTGAAAGGAGACAGAGTACATGTATTCAGACATCCGTCTTTCGTATCAAGAAAATTGACCTCTTATGCACGCCGAAACCGAGAAAATAAAGAACCCTAACCTTTGGTAACCTCCCCTTTCTTGAGATCAATGGTATAAACTACCTCATCGGTTCCAATTTTCTGCCAAGAATTGAATTCCGATATGAAGCTTCAATATACCGACAAAAGAAAATCATTCAAGAGAGAGAGAGAGAGAAAGAGAGACCTTGGGGGAAATGTTGATCTGATAAACATGGCCGACTTTGTTGGCGATCTGTTTGCCGGCATCGGTAGTGAGATACTGTTTCAATTCCTCCAACAGTGCATCGGATTTGAGGGGAGAAATGGTGGAATTCGCCATTGGAGACGAGATGGAGCGCAAAAATTGCAGGGGGAGGTGGAAGAAAAGGGAGCGTACAGGAAACGAAGGTCTGAAGTTTGCGATTTCGCGTGACGAGGCGATGGCGAGATTTTAACATAGTGAGAATTGAGAATTGCGAATTAAGATAAGGAGTAATTGAATAATGAATGAATGGGGCTGACGGCTGACGATGAGCTAACAACCTCGAAGGCAATCGCCATGAATACGCATCCCAACGCCCATAACTTATCCATCTTTTCTATCGTTTCCATCCCTAACTTTTTTTCTTACTGTGTAGTGTTGTCTAATACAGTTGTCGATTAAAATATTGATATGAACATCGCATTTCAATCCTATGAAGGCTTTATATTAATAAAATATTAATATCAATAGATACTTTTATAAATCATAAAAATTATTTTAAATAATAATTTAGTGATCTAATAAATATTTATATGAATATCAGAGATATTGATATTAAACCTTCTAATTTATGAAAATATCCATGGATATTTTAATTTTTGAATATGGGCGAGAATTTGAATTTTCACTACAACATTTATTAATATATTAATAACTGGGATTATGGTCTTGGCCTTTTAAGGTTATATATGCCTTAATACAACATTATTTTCACATTTTCTATCAAATAAATTATATCCAATTAAATTTTATTTATACCATAACGATATTATTAGTTATTAACGATACAAGACTTTTCATTGTCTAACTCCGGGCAATAAAAGTCAAATTGAGCATACATCAATTAGTTCAAGACGTATCTACATTGTTTAATTAAAAAAAAAACTTCGAGCAATAAAATAACATAAAATGTCTTTTTTTTTTATTTCAATTATTTATTAGAATGGAATTGAAATTTACAAATTCCCCCATCCTTAAATGTCACAGTCGAATTGACGGGTGGATGCTAAGTATTAAATGTGTGCATGTACAACTTTGTGTATAAAATAAAATAAAAATGGAAAAAGATCAATCACTGGTTGCATCCATTTTTACTATCAACTTTTAATTTCATCAAATTTCATTTTTTAAACTTGAATAAACATTACAATATTCACTTTAATCTTTAAACGTGTCACAATCTTTACTTTAATGTAAATAATTATTGAAAAAAGTATTTACACATGTATACAATGAATTACAAAACATATATTTTGTAAGAAATAAATAGAAGGTGGCAAAAATAACTTTAGAGCCATTTTTTCCTTTTTTTTTGTTTGAAATTTGAAAATTTTGACAAATTTATTTAATGTATTAATCAAAC
>JAOANK020694835.1:0-11337 GCA_026257165.2 Telfairia occidentalis | reverse complement strand
TGCATAGTTCCCTTGGGATTCGACCCGATTCCACTAACTCTACAAATCAACCTGAAAGAATCGATATTTTATTTGAAAGACCTCGACAACCCGTTCAACCACCCACCCTTCTTCATAAGTTCTTCAACAATTTTCTCCTCCTTTCTTCTCTTTTTCTCTCTTCAGCCTCTACAATCTCCAACGACCCATTTTCCACCGGTACCATCTCTTATTCATTGTAATGCAATCTCTTTGAAGTCATCATCCCACGCTCCGAACTGTCCCAAACTCATCCTCCCTCCACCTTATGGCTTCCATCTCCAGAACCATCTTTTGTGCTTTGTGAAATCGAAAAATTTGACCACTTAAATTTATCCAAACCAAAACGACTTGGTTCTAACTAATGTTCGGTTGGTATGGTTTGATTTGGGCACCTGAACTGGTCGAAAGATTAATAGTATTTTTTTTTCCTGAGTTGAACAGCATGTAGGGGTAGAGATTTGACCCTACGACCTTTTGGTCTAGGAGATATGCCTTTAACCATTGAGCTATACTCGAATTGACCCAAAGATTACTAGTATTTAATTAAAGTAATTGTAATGGGTAGCAAAATACTTTTGTTTATTTGCAAATATCGCAATAGCTTTTAGGTTTTACAAATTTAGCAAAATTTTAAAGTCATATTTTTGAAATTTTGAATATTTCAATTTTTCCCTTGTATTCAGTATATCACTGATTTACTTAATATTAGGTATATCACTGATATACCTAATACAAAGTATATATCGATGATCCATTCTATATAAGGTGTAATGTCTCGTTATTTGAACTGGTCATTAATGAGAGTTATTTTTTATATTTATTAAGTGATTGAGAATTAAATTGCAGATATACTACCAATAGATATATTAAGATATATCATCGATATACTTAATGCAAAGTAGATCGATGATATAGTACACATAGATATACCAATGATATAATTCCAATTCGTTGTATCAGTAATATACCTAATACAAAATATATTAGTAATGTATTTCTTATAAGATATATCATTACTATTTCATTTCACAAAATATATATATATATATATACGTGTGTGTATGTGTGTGTGTGTATTCCATATAAGATGTAACATCTCGCTATTTGAATTGGTCATTAATGAGTGTTATTTTTTAGATTTATTAAGTGATTGAGAATTAAATTGGGTTAATTAGGTGAATTTTGGTGTTAAGCATTAATTTGAATTTATTTTGAAAAGAGAGAAAATTAGGGAAAATTGTGAATTTTATTCCCATTTTTATTTTGGATAAAATAAGAGATAAAAGAAGATAAAAATAGGGGAGGACAATCTTATAAAGAAGAGAAAAATGATAAGGGTACAGTTTCTTTGTGTACCCTTTTAATAGAAAGAGAGCAAACCCTAGTCACCCAACTTCTTTTGCAAAAGAAACTCTAGCTTATCCTCTCTCCTTCTTCCTCTCTCTCACAAGCATTCACTCTCTCTCTCATCCTCCCATCGGCGGCGACGTGTGAGGAGGAGTAGCAGTAGCTCCAAACAAAAAGTCTGGTATAATTTTCTTATTCCAAAACCCTCGTCACGTCATGTAAACTAAAGTGATGTAAATAAGATAAACTTAGATATTATTTGTGCATCTTGTCAAATTTAGCGACGTTCAATGTTTAATTGCTCCTAAGCAATCTGATGTGTTCTTAAACTTGGTACCTATTAGACATACGAGAGGATGAATTTAAGAGTAATGGCTTAAATGGTCTACAGTACATGGATAGGGTTGAAGACATTATTTTGGTACATTGTTGTTACGATCCACTTTGTGAAGGTTACAAATGGTCTTATCTGGATCGTTCATGTAGTGACATGTGAGTGGAGGTATCATATGCAATGGAATTGCATAAGACTGGACCACTATGTGTTATACACATTTCTTGTAGGACCGTTAAAAGAAAATGCAAATACATCGCTCAGATGATCTGAATCCTGAGTGTGTTATAAATTTCTGCCTATGTGGGTGTGTTCTTTGAGCAGCGTGGTGAGAGTAACTTATATATTCGCTCAATACATATAGTGTCATGGGAATGCATTCAATTGGGGAGCTGGGAACATTCCTACACAAGATAGAATTCACAACTACTCAATAGTGGAAAGTCCAAAGTGTACACTTATTCATATTGATTGTGTATAAGTGACTCTCTTAATGTATTGGTTCTACGCTTGGATAACATATTACCTGTCTTTTTGATACCCCAAGAAGGATTTTCCTATGATGAGATTCGTTGAAGACTATCCATTAAAGAACTAGTGATACTTAAGGATTAAGAGGTGGTGCAGGGACAAAACAGTAGTTTCATCAAGCTAGAGTCGTGAATCACTTTATGAAAGATCAGATGAGCTGTTATGGTTACATTCGTGGACAAGCTCATCTACAGTGTGAGAGTGCAACCTCAGGTCTGTAGTGGAGTTACCTTGGGTCAATAGTAAGGTTGGTTAGTTGAAAAGTTTGACTAATTGATCTTAACCATTGGAGCTCAAAGTTGTAGGTCCATAAAGTTGTCGCTAGCTCGTTACCTCTGCAACGAATACTTGATTGAGAAAAAAATTAAATAATATAGATTATTTAGTTTAGACGATATTAATAATACATTAGGATTATTATTAATTAATTAGAAATAGGGATCATTTAAGTTGGCTGTTAATAATAAATTAGATTTGTTGTTAATTTATTAAAAATTGCTAATTGGACTTGATAGCTAGAGCAGCTTTAGGTCCAATTATATAGGAAAGGAGCCTATTGGGTTTTAGAAGTCCAATAGGGCATGACTTAGTGTTCGGGTTCATGGACTACGAGTCCATGAACTCAAACGCATGAGATGGAAGCTGAACAATTAATTATGAAAATTTAAAAAAGTTTTTAATTTTCATAATTAAATCAAAAAATTTAAAAGCCTTTAGGGTTTTGGCTCTATATAAGAAAATTTATAGTCCAAACATAAGGAAGTAAGTCATTATCTCCCTCGCCTCCCTCTCCTCCCTCTCCTCCTTCTCCTTACAAGAGTCCAAAGAAAATATATTTTATTCTGAGTTTTTCCAAAGGTGCCCACACACTGGTTCGTAGCAGATAGAGGATACCTCGGAAGATCATGTGGAGTCCAACAAAAAAATCTTTTTTATGCTTTTGTCATCCCAAAGGCAAGTTTTTCGAAAACTATTTTTTTGTAAAATCTTTTTAATTAACAGCACGTCACTAGATCTGCACAATTCTGATCAATATGCCCACTTTTGGTCCATTGAGTTCCGGATTGGATCCGAGTAATTTTCCTAAGATTGGTATCAGAGTGGTGGCCTTTTAATTATAAGGTTCGTGGGAATTGTTTTTCTAGAAAATTGTTTTCTATTCTTGATTTATGTACGAGATATATAAATGTGGTTTGCCATTTGACTTTTTTCGCATATTTGACATTAGAATTACTTTTGATTAGATCAATGTGAAGTTCGAAAGTGATAGAATTTATCTGTAATTTTCTCTTTGAAATTATTGTAATTTTGGAGAGTTTTATGTTGCTGCTGGGAAGAAGATTGTGATGTGTTGCTGAACAGTTGTGAAAGTTTATAAAAAAAATGGACAATAACGGTTTCCGATTGGTTGAAAAATGATCTAGTGCTGCATTTTGTGGCTGCAATAAGCTTCAGGCGGTGTTCTTTTTTAAGTGATGGCATGAGTCTCTTTCAACCAATTTTTTAGCGGGCTGTGGAGCAAGATTGCTTCAGTAATCATTATGTTTTTTTTTTTTGAAGTTCATATATAGAGAGAGAGAGGAAAAACTCCAAGAATGTTTTGAAGCGTCCTTGCCGGCGAGAGTATGCAATTGGAGAAATTGCAGATTTTTTATTTTAGTTTTTTGTCTTGACGACAGCTCCATAAAAGAAAAAAATTTAGGGTTTTAAAACCCTAATTTTTTGTGGGACCAACTTTAAGAAATTTAATGCCAAGATATGTTTTGGTTAGAAAATTATGTAATTTTATTTTTATGTTCACTTTCTTAGGATATGCCAAATATGTCTGTCAAATTTACTTTCAATTATTTAAGTTATATATTTGATATAGTTTTAAATAATTATAATATGCATGTGAGTATATGTGATTTAGCGTGCGATGTATGATTTTTTTTATTATATTTTCTAATATATGCTATATAGTTTTTTCTTTAAATTCCCACCATAGGGTATGTATTCATCATTTTAGAATAATTGTTATTTTATAGAATGTTTTGAATGCCCTTACTTTGATTAGGTTATTAATTTAGTTAATTAAATTCAAAATAGTTCTAAAACTAATTAGAAACTAAATATATTTTTTTGTTAATTAATTAGTTTTTAAATAGTTTAAAAACTAATAGAAACTAAAATTGTTTAATTAATGTAGATTTTATTTGTTTAATAATAATTTGAGCCTTAAATCCACATAGGTGTGTTAATTGTTTTAATTAAATGTTAATTAAAAATTAATGAAATTAAATAAAAGTTGCCATAAGGGAACTTTGTCTAAGGTAGATCCTAACTAGGATGAGGTTTTTAAATTGACTGAAAGGGAACACCTCAACCTCGAGACTCACTCCGGAGTTGAATTGGTCAATGTTTTATTCAAATTCATTAAGAAGATCCATAAGGTGAATAGTTTTAATTAGGTTAACACTCGATAATTTACATTAAAATTAATCTAATCCACTTTAAAGAGTTAAATGGATTAGATTGGAGTTAACATAGATTTTTTTTTTATCCCAAAAACATTTTCTGAGTTTTGTAGATCCCAAAACTTATTAAAATATTGAGTGGGAGAAGAATATATGACAATGTATCATACAGTCTCTATCGTTGGGTTCACAACATGAGATTCATGTGGGGCCTCGCTGTGGCTTTTGAATCGTTCCCCTTTGGAAGGTGTTTACATGGATCAATATGGGGGTGAATTTTTTGAGAAGGATAGAATAGTAGTTTTGTTCCAATACTTGACCTACTCTACAGTAGCACTTGTTGGGATGAAACTATATGATCTAAAACATGAATTACCATAAAAAAGAATTTGCTAAAGTAGTTTGGTAAAATCTTGACCAAAACATAGTAATCAACACCATAAGAATATGAATTATTCTGGTATAGTTGTTGATTGAGAAGAAGTCTCAATTTAATGAGAAGGGTGTTTGACCTACCCTACAGCAGCACTCATTTTGGATTGTTGATCTATCTTGGCATAGAACCTTTTCTTTGGGATTTATGTTCGTTCAAATTCTTATATTTTGAATTTGTGCCAATTATTGAATGTTGGTGTACTTTTAATTAAGTTTTATTTATATTTAGCATGTAGAGTATTCTTGTTTGTATATATACACTATTTTGTTGTAATGTTGAAACTGAAATTTGAATTAAAGAATTAACTATGATTAAGTGGGAGTAAATTAATAAACATTAAAATTGTGGTTTTGAATATCTAATTTCGTTATTAAAATAATGTATTAGAAAAGTTCTTGCAATACATCGTTTCAATAAAATATTGGGAGACGATAATATCTTTTCAATTAATTCTCATGAATTAAATAGTACATATTTGTAGAAGTTCTTAAAAAAACGTTTTATTTTTTTTTTTGTATATTTGAAAGTACATATAGTATAGCTTTGGGAAAATAAAGGATTATATTTCAAAAATAGTTTTGAAATAGGATGTGTAACAACCTGACTTCTAGACATACTTTATCTAGGGCTGCTACTTGCTTGCATGCTCGACATAAGAATTTTCATATAACTTATCTCATGAGAATCTTAGATTAATAAGGAAAATAACATATTGGGCACTTTCAAAACTCAAAAGAACATGAAACTTCAGGTCACTACGATTCCAACGCCACCAACCATGCTCCAATCTGAAGTCTCACGCTCCCACATGTGCTGCCTGAATCCTGTGCGTGTGGCTCACCGGCGCGTGAGGGCTATCTATTACTCCGATCGACGTCCCGTTTTCACCAGTGTGTAGATTTGGTCCTTGGGGTCTTTTTTCACCTTTCGTTGCACTCAAAATTCACCTTTTTTGGCAAGAAAAAGAGGAAAAACAGGATTAATGTTCTACCGAACAAAACCCAAAAAAAAAATGTGCATCAAATGTTCTTACCTTCCAGAATTGAGGTTCCCCTTAGCCTTCCACTACCAGAAATCGAGAAAAATCACTTGGTTTGCAAATAAACGACGAGAAAAGACTATAAACACGAGAATACTTAACGAAACGTTTTGCCAGCGATGTCAAGCACACCAACTAGATCTGGACCGTTTCGTTTTGGTTTCGATGCTACTGGACAGTGTGGCCAAGGGATAGAAAAATCGAGAGGAAGATGGGAAGAAATCGAGAGTGGGAGAGGAGAGGGAAAAGAATCGATCTTTTTCCTTTTTTTTTTGGTTTTCTTCTTTCTTTTGGGCAAAAACAAAACTGAAGGAGGGTTAGGGCCTAACTTATCCTTATAAAGGATACACTTATGAACCATAACCCTAACTCCTTTTGGCTTAATTACACAAATTTCATTAAGTCCAATAATAATTTTATTATTTTATGAGATGTTACATCACTCCCACCTTAAGAACTTTCCTCGCCGAAAGTTGCTATTCCAGGAAAAGTTCCCTTATCTCTTCTTCTTGCTCCCAAGTAGCTTCCTCGACCTGGTGATTACTCCAAAGAACCTTCACCAAGGCTATCTCTTCATTGCATAGAGCTTTTACTTTTCTGGGCAGAATCTGAATAAGCTTTTCTTCGTAGGTCAACCTCTCCGTTACGCGTAAGGGCTCGTAGTCAATCACATGGGACAGCTCTGTCAGATACTTCCTCAACATAGAGACATTTAATAGATTATGAACAGATGAAAGGGAAGGCAGTAGGGCTAGCTGGTAAGCTATGGGGCCGATACGTTCTAGTATCTCGAATGGCCCAATGAAACGTGTGCTAAGTTTCCCTTTCTTCCCGAACCTGAGCACTCCTTTAGTAGGGGCGACTCGTAGGAATACATGATCTCCTCCCATGAATTCCAAGTCTCTACGTCTCGTGTCCACATAACTCTTTTGTCTTCTTTGTGCTGTTTGCATCCTTGTTCTAATCTTCGTTATAGCCTCATTTGTAAGTTGAACTAACTCCGGTCCCAGCAACTTACGTTTGCCTACTTTGCCCCAGCAAACGGGCGTCCTACAACTTCTACCATACAGAGCCTCAAACGGCGATATTCCTATGCTTGTCTGAAAGCTGTTGCTGTAAGCAAACTCCATTAGATGCAAATGTGTGTCCCAACTACTAGCAAAATCTAGCACACATGCTCATAACATATCTTCCAAGGTCTAATTCAAACGCTCTGTTTGACCATCCGTCTGAGGGTGAAATGTCGTAGTAAGTCCAATTGTGTGCCTAAAGCTTTCTGCACCTCTACCAGAAAGTAGACGTAAAATGAGTATCTCTGGCCAAGACAATAGACACGGGCACTCCATGCAATCTGACAATCTCTTCTAAATATAGTTGCGTCCACCTATCAACAGAGTAAATGGCCTTCCTAGGAAGGAAGTGACCTGATTTGGTCAACCTATCAATAAGGACCCAAATGATCGTATAACTCTTTTCTGTTCTGGGTACCCAGCAACGAAATCCATGGAAATGCATTCCCATGTCCATTCGGGCAAGCTCAAAGGTTGCAATAGTCCTGTTGGTCGTTGCCTTGCTGCCTTCACCTGTTGGCACACTAGACACTTACTAACGAACTCTGCCACATGCCTCTTCATGTTATTCCACCAGTAATGCTGCTTCAGGTCCTGGTACATCTTTGTACTACTAGGATGTATCGAGAATGGGAAATTATGAGCCTCTGCCAATAACTCGCTTCTGAGAGTAACCTCTTGTGGTACACACAAACGTCCTTTGAAAAGTAATCCAAAGTCCGAAGACAGTGAAAACTCTTCTGCCTGACTTGACCTTACTTTACCAAACTTTTCAATTAGGTTAGGATCCTCTTGTTGAGCATTAGTAATCCTCGACCTTAAACTCGGCGTCATAGTCATCTGAGCCACAAATGAGGTAACCTCACCCACCGACACTGCTATCTCAGCGCGTTCAAGGTCCTTACATCTCTGTGGCTGTACTGTAATAAGAGATGACGTATGCGCTGCCTTCTTGCTGAGAGCATCGGCTACTACATTAGCTTTACCCGGATGGTACTGGATCTCATAGTCATAATCTTTTACCAACTTCAACGACTTACGCTACCTCATGTTAAGTTCCTTCTGCGTGAAAAAGTACTTTAAACTCTTGTGGTCTGTAAAGATTTGTATTCTTTCACCATACAAGTAATGCCCCCAAATCTTTAGAACAAAAACCACAATAGGTAATTCAAGATCATGAGTAGGGTAGTTACGTTCATAATCCTTCAGCTGTGGCTAAGCATATGCTATCACCTTGCCTCGCTGCATCAAAACACAACCAAGCCCCATATTGGACGCATCAATGTAAATCACAAAATCCTTTGTTCATTCAGGCACTATTAACACCGGTGCGGTGACTGAGCTCTCCTTGAGTTTCTGGAAACTCGATTCAAAGTATCACCCCATACAAATCTATTCTCCTTTCGAGTCAACTGGGTTAAAGGAGTGGCAATACTAGAGAAATTCTACACGAATCGACGATAATAACCAACTAGCCCTAGAAAGCTTCGCACCTCTTTAACTGTAGTTGGGCGAGGCCAGTTGGTCACTGCTTCTATTGTAGTTGGATCTACCGACACTCCATCCTTTGACACAACGTGTCCTAAGAAAGACACTTGTTGAAACCAAAATTCACACTTGGAGAACTTGGCATACAACTTATGAGTTCGTAGTGTAGTCAAGACTTTTCTAAGATGTTCCTCATGCTCTGCCTTTGTCTTGGAGTACACCAAAATATCATCGATGAATACAATGACAAAGGTATCCAAGAACTCCTTGAATACATGATTCATCAATTCCATAAATACTACAATGAATTCGTAGTGTCCATACCTAGACCTGAATGCCATCTTTGGAATATCTTCCTCGTTGATCCTCAACTGGTGATATCCCGACCTCAAGTCGATCTTGAAATTAATTGTTGCCCCTTGCAACTGATCAAGCAAACCGTCTATTCGAGGCAAAGGATACTTGTTTCTCACTGTCACTTTATTCAACTCTTGGTAGTAAATGCACAACCTCATCGAACCGTCCTTCTTCTTCACGAACAGAACCAGTGCTCCCTATAGAGATACACTAGGGCGTATAAATCCCTTATCCAAAAGTTCTTGAATCTGAGTCTTGAGTTCTTTCAACCCTGTTGGAGTCATTCTGTACAGAGCCTTGAAGATAGGTGTCGTCCCTGGTACCAATTCAATTCTAAAGTCTACCTCACGAGCTAATGGTAAGCTTGAAAGATTATCAAGAAACACATCTGAAAATTCCTTCACGATAGGTACTGAGGTTACTAAAACCTTAGCACTGCTAGTGTCCACTACATTCATCAGCCAACAATGCGCACCGTGGTCCACCATTCTTCTTGCCTTCAGCGTCGAGATTACTTTGGGAGCTTTCCCAGGTTCATACCCTAGAAACTTGAATCTCACATCACTAGGAGGGTTAAAAACTACCTCTTTCTTGAAACAGTCAATGATGGCGTGGTTCTAGACAACCAATCCATCCCAAGTATTACATCAAAATCGAACATGTCTAGGACTATTAGTGTGACATCTTACAAATGTCTTGACACTAAAGTTTTACAAGCTTTTACAAACTTTCTAGCTAATAGAATCACTCCTCCAGGAGTGGAAACTGACACTACATGATCTAATAGTTCCAAGTCTAACCTCGTCTTATTTACAAATGATCTAGAAATAAACGAAAGAGTAGAACCAGAATCAAATAGTACAAAATGCATAATGATCTAATACGAGTAAGGTACTTGTCACCGCATTAGAGTTTGCCACCTACTATTGAGTGGTTGCAAATACCTTACCCTTCTGTATGTCAGCTTGGCTTGAGGTTCCAGCTGATCCCGAACCAACAGTATCATTCCTCAGACAGTTCGCAGCAATGTGCCCCTCTTTGTTGCACCTAAAGCATACTCTCGTCCTGGTGCTTCTTGCCACAACTCCTACATAGTGGCTTGGTCGGACTAGGGTTCGGTTGTCTATTGCTCTGTTGTCCCTTACTTGAGTTTTGATTCACCCTGGTGGGATAACGATGTGGCTATAAAGTAGACTGATTCTGTTCAAACTTCGTTTTCTGTCTTGTGGGGTCATTCGGTACTGTCGAAGTCAGGGTCACCCTCGTAGGTTGGTAGTCGATCAAGGAAGCAACCCTCAGAGTTGTCGCATAGTCAGTTGGGCTGTGGGCTGCAACAAAACCTTGGATTCCCTCCTTTAGGCCCATGATAAACCTTTTCGCCTTCTTAGCCTCTGTATCTACTAACTCAGAATCAAACCTCATCAGCCTCGTGAATTCACGATCATACTCTTCTACGGTGCGGTCTCCTTGCTTCAGGTTGAGGAACTTCGCCTACTTTCTATACCTTTCAATGGTGGGATAATACTGATGGAAGAAGGCTTGCTTGAACTGTAACCTAGTGACTAAACCTTCTTGTACACCAATCAAACGTTCTGCGGATTCCCACCATAAGAGTGCATCACTCTTTAGCATAAATGTTGCGCACTGAACCTTCTGATCGTCTGGGCAGTCCATATATCGAAATATGGTTTCCATTGAGGATAACCACGACTCAGCAACCGTAGGATTCACAGAAACTACATCAAACATTTGGGGGCGTACTTCTTGAAGTCTTTTAGATATTGGGTTCGAATAGACGTGTCTCCCCATTCTGGTAGTACTCTATCAACTGTATTCCCAATCTCGTATTCACCAGAGCCTGTAGCGTGTCCAGCAACATTGATGCCACTGCCGGCTAGGGTTGTATTGCTTGTTGAGCAGTGAGCTACACTTGGGGTGGATTTTATGGCTGAGCCTCGGTTGGAGCAGTTTGCTGCTCTTGATGCAGGTCTTCTGGCTAAACCTCAGGTTGTCCTTGGGTTCAGCGGGAGCCGTTGGCTGAGGGGCCGTCCGACGCCTTCCTCTTCCGTGTCCACAACCATGCCTGCCAGCTCCACTTCCTCAAGGTGGCATTTTCTAATTACTAACTTAAGTCAGCTATCTATCCATAATCATATAAAATTCACAATAACAGTACAACATATCACAACATGTTTAACAAAAGTCATTTCAACTACCAAGTAAATAATGTTACTACTAGGTAAATAGTATTACTACCA
>JAOANK020694733.1:0-11338 GCA_026257165.2 Telfairia occidentalis | reverse complement strand
AAAACTAACCCAATAAAATGTTGGTATATACTTAACAATTGATCACAACTTTATAAAAGCTATCACATTTTTAAATTCAAAATATCGTGATACGTAAGAGATGAAATTGAAACTTTTAAAAGATTAAAAATAAAATAAAAAAAACCCCAAATATGAATGTTATGTGGACACTTTGGATAAAACATATTGACTAATATCTATCAATATTGACTCTCATAATATTTTATTTTTGGTATTTTTATTTGTGTAATGAATAAATGATCCAATCTTTATATACTCTCAGAAATGTAACTAATAAATCTTGGAGTCCAAGTTTTTATTAAAAATTCATAAATAATGATTCTCTACAAGAAAATTATATATCTCTTAGCGACGCACCTAAAAAAACATTGCTAAATATAGGTTTTTAGCGACAAGTAAAAAATCGTCACTAATTGTACGTTTTCAACTACGTAAAGTTAAACTACGCTGAGGTTTTAGCGACGAACATTATAGTAATCTTAACTTTTACAAGTCAGCGACTTAAGTATAGCTGTGATCAGCTGGCTAGTAAAAGACACATATCTTCGATAAACTCTACATGTTGTTGAACACACAAAAAAAAGTCTTATCTTTACAAATCATTCGACTATAATTGTTTAAAAGTCGGTTCAAAAGTAGTATCCCGACAAACCCTAATCTTTTTTCCAACCTTTGGAAAATTTACTTTTATCAAACTTCTGTTCCCTTCCATAATACATTATCCAAAATCTTTCCCAATGAGAAAAACATATATATCTTGATGGGGTAGGGGGAGGCACAGTGACATTGATTTGATGAAGCACTGTTTAAAAGGTATAGTTGTAGCCCATTTCCAAAGCAATCTTACTTCTACTTTTCCATTTATGAAAATGACCATTCCTTAAAAAAAAAAAATATTATGCTTCTTTGCTTTACAAATTTAATCCCTAGCTATCTCTACTCTCTTATATCTCCATTTTGTGTTTCAAACAAATAATTCAATTGTACAAAGTGCTTAACTATCAATATATATACTTCAAATAGTTAATTAATATCATAACTATTTCATTCTTTAATACATATATGCAAAATCAAAAGCATCAAATTCATTTTTTAATGCATATTTGAACATGCACAACAGCTTTGTGGACTCTATTGAACTTGTTGAAGCAATGACGTTCAATATAATGAGGAGATAAAATAAGCAAATGTGGTGGAAATTCGTCTTTTTTGGACCAAAATTGACTCTAAAGTGGTTTGGATGCTTGGTACATTGTGATGATAGTTTTGATAATGAAACTCAGTTGATCATTGATCGTAGATAATATTAGAAAGAAATGCAGAAACAAGGAGGTTTGAAAGGGTATCACTTTTATCAATTCTAAGTAAAATTAAGTTGCTAATACTTTGGCTATTCATGCACGAAGAAATTAGTGTTTGAAGATATATTTGAATTGAAGAATACTCATTATAGATTTTGAGAGTTCTTCGGGCTAGTCGACTAATCCAAGTTGAGCGTTTTTGTCTTCTCTTTTACTTCTGTGAACTAAAGAAAAACTTTTTTTTCTTCTAAATTTTTAAATTTTCAATATGAAATATATAAAAATCAAATCAATTTAGTTTGGTATAATTAATTACTTTCAAAGTTGATAAGGACGAGTGATGATTTCTCTAGCATTACGACCTTTATACTACAATATACTTTTCATATATATATATATATATATATATTTAATAATAAAAAAATATGGGAAAGAAAGAGGGTGAAAAGCGTAATTTCATCTCAAGAGAGAGAAATTTAATACAATTTTTGTTTGTGTTTAAGTACTTGTGTTTCAAAACTTCATTTTACTTCATCATATCCATTATTTTTCTTTTCTCTTCAGCCTCTCTCAATTCAAAACTTCTTCAGAAAACAAAGCTCTGGTAATATCACTCTCTATAATTAATTTTCTTACTCTATCATATTTTCATATAGTTGTAGTTTTAGGTTTTATTTTTTTATTTTTTTATTTTTTTTTCTCAGAGAATTTAAGTTTTTGATTGGTTGACAGAAGATAGAGAGCACAACTGATCATGCCCAAGAAAGAGCTTGTGTTTGAGCTACTTTTGTGCTCTTTTTTCTTCTGTCAACCACATAAAATTTATTCTCTTTTTCTATAGAAAAAAATTTGTATTTTGTAATATACATCATATGGAAATAAGATTTGACAAAATGAAACAACTCTAGGAGAGAGATTGTTTGAAGGGGCTGATTTCTTTTCCCCTTTTTCTAGAAACTTTTTTATTTGCCAAATCGAGCATAGCTAAACTGGTGAAAGCATATCTCTACGGTTAAAAGATCGTGCATTCGAATCTCCACCCCACTTATTGAACTTAAAAAAAAAAAAAACTTTCTTATTTAATGTTAAATTTTAGATTACTATATTGTCAAATATATTATTGTTTGATCTTCGTTACGAATTAATATTAGTAATACATGGGTGTCGAGAATAAAATAGATCTGATAAGTGGTCAGTTTCTTTTTAATTATTGACTCAAAATTTATGTAAAAATTCAATTTGAAACTTATCAAGGGCCGTTGGATTTTTGAAAATCTGGATAGTTGGAATATTTAGATATCCCGTAAGTTAGATAACTATGTTTATTTTGAAGGGATAATTTATAAGAATACATTGGAATATTTGTATGACTATGTTTCTTTGGAAGAATTTGTGTACAAGAATATCACATGATTATATATTATACTAATAATGTCCTTATTACCAATTTTTAAGTATTTTATATATCAGTTTAATATAATTTAAATTTATATAACATTTTAGTCTTTATTAATTTAGTATTTTATTTTTATGTCGATTTAGTTCACATTAATTTTATTTGTTATTTTGTTAAACAGATTAGTTTATATTAATTTGAGATTTTTTTTTCTATGAAGTATTGAATATTAAATATTAACTTAAGTTTGAATTTGTTTTTTCAACAAAAAAACGACAATCGATATAATTGATGATGTTTTTAATAGATTACATTTACCGCATTATCAAATTAGATTTTTTTTAGAAAAATTATATGTTTTATGTGTTTTGAAATGTATACTTAGTAATTTTAAGAGAAAATACAAATAACTAAAAAAATCATTTTCAAGAGATGTACAAGAGAAAAAACTCACTAATAACAAAAATATGAAGTAACTATTTGGAAAGATAAATAAAAAGAATATTTCACTTTAAATTTTAATGGAAAAATAAATTGAGTTATTATTCATTTTAACTAAAGTTTATTTTATATCTAAATGTAAAATATATATAGTTAATTGCCAATTATTGTCTAAATGCATGAATACAATAATTTACTTTTAAGTTTATATAATAATATAAAAAATGTGAAATGAAAAGAAAAACGAAGGGTAAAACCCTCACTAGAAGATGCATTGACATGAAATCTTAGAATCTTACGTTTTAAAAGGGCATCCAAAATTGGATAGATGCCCCAGTATGAGCATCCTAAAATGCCTAGATATCTTAGATTACCCTAAATAAACAAACGGGGTGATCAAGATGCCCATCTCATTAGAATCTCGAATTCCCAACAAACGAATTGCCTCCTCAAAGTTTGAGACTTTAAGAACAAAGTTAAAACGGAGAGATAAGCTTCGGAGATTACATTTTAATTATCTATTTGTTTACATTTCAAAATACAAAATTATTTTGATTAAATTTATAAATTTAATCCCTAAATTTGGATATGTTTAAGTAGTCCCAAAATTTATTTTGAACTAAAAAAAATGTTTCGTATCAAGCTAGGAAATCTTTACATCGTTTTATCGATATGAGTATTGCTTAATGGGTAAGATATGTAGTACCTTATTTTGAGATCGAAGATTATTAATCTTAGAATAGCTTAGTGTAGATAAGACATCAATCTCCTGCTCCACATTTATTGAACTAAAAAAATCTTTTAATTTAAATATATTTTTTTTAGTTCCTTGAACTTTTAAAATGTCAATTTCAATCTCTAAATTTTTTAAGGGCTTTTTTTCTTCTTCTTTAAGTAATTTTGGTTTAACATTCAAAATATCTATTTTAATTCATGAATTTTTAATTTAAAGAGTATTCATGAGGGAGAAATATTATATTACCTAATGTTTGAGTATTGTTTCAATTTAGTCCTCCCGATTGTTTTAACATCTTTTCAATCTTCTTAGGAGTATTCATCTTCTTAATCTCCCGCCCCTTATATGTTTTTACATTTTTCCAATCATTGTTGGTGAATATTAAAATTGACTAATAATAAACTTACATGATATAAGATCTGGTGCATGTTTGGCATGACCTTAAAAAAAAAAATTAAGTGAAACACTTATTATACAAGCATTTTAAAAAAAAATCTGTTAAATGCTTCATTCGAAAACAATGAGTACTTTTTATCTATTTTAAAAAATTTTCAAACCACTTTGATTATTAAAATTTTTAAAAGCACTTTTAATTGGTTAAAAGTACTCTTCAAAATTTTAATAAAAAACTACTATATATATAGATATATATATATATAAATATTCATGAATAAGCAATTTAAAAATCATATAAAACACACACTACATTGATAGGAATTTAGAAGAAAGAGGTCATCTAAGCGAGAAACGTTTTTAATTAATGTTTTAAATTTTTAATTAAGAAATTGATAGAAATTTCGAGTTTTCTTATCTTGATAACATTTTTCTCCTATAAAAGCAATAGGAATGATATATTACCTAAAGTTATTATTATTAATAATTTTGTAAGAAATAATCCACATCACAAATATAAGATTGAGAATTCAAATCTACAATTACTTAAAGATATATGTCCGAACTATGTTCATGTTTGGTATATTTTGCTAATTTTTATGTGACATATCATACCAAAATTTTGTATCAATTATTTTAGTAGATAATTAGCATCAACGAACAAACCAATACATTTATTTTTATTTTTTAAAAAAATGGTGTTTCTATATAAAAAATGAATATAATACACAAGAACTAAAATTATGATTTCATTTTAGTTTTCCAATAATTGGTTACACATTCATCATATTTTTATGGTTAATTGTATGGGAAAAAAAGAAGACAGAATTTAATCTCACTTTTAGTGTGAGAATTTTTCACTCAGAATCTTCAGAGAGCAAAGAGACCGGCGACGGCGGCACCACCGACGGCGGCGACGGCGAGTTTCAGATCAGAAGAGCCGCTATCGGCGGGAGAGCCGGGGGAATCAGCCGGAGAATCAGCGGCGGGGCCAGCAGCGGCGTCAGGGCTATCGGCGGCGGAGTCGGGGGCATCGGCGGAGTCAGGGGAGGGAGGAGAAGACACGTCGGAGTCCGGCGAGGCGGCGGTCGGAGAATCTGCGTCGGAAGCATCGGGAGAATCTGCCGGAGAGTGGCTTGCCGGAGACGGAGAAGCGGAAGGGCCGGAGGACTTCGGGGAACTCGCCGGAGAGTCATTCGACGGTGCCTCAGAGGATGAAGCCGGGGCGGAGGCGGCCGGCGACGGCGACGATTCCGATGAAGGCTTGGGAGAGGCCGCCGGAGAAGAAGTTGGAGAATCAGCCGATTCAGTGTCGGAAGGCGAGGACTTCGGCGACGGAGACGCCTCTGGGGAGGCGGTGGGAGCTTCGGCAATAACTCCGGCGACGGCGGCGACGAAGATCAGAGCAAAAACAAGAACAGATTGAGAAGCCATTGTAAAAATGGGAAGGCAAGAAATTGATCAAACTAAATTGGGTGCAGTATTTTTTCTCTGAAGAGGAGAGATAAAACACTGCAAATTTGTTTCCAGAGAGAGAGAAGGGGGAGAAGTGAAGGATGAAGAAGAAGGAGGAAATGGAGAGATTTATATATGGAGGGAAAAAGAGGAGAGAGAAAAAGAATGGAGAATTTTGAGAAATTTACAGTTAGGGTTTGACGGAGTTTTAGTTTTTGGTGGTAAAGAAGAAGACGATTCAATTTGACGCGCGTCATTTGGAGCTCTGTCTGTCGCTAAATCTATTAAAAGACAAAACACAAAATAGGGATGTTAAATTTGGAACTTTTTATTTATTTATTTTTAGGTTAATGGTGTGGTTAAAAAATTCTAGTGGTTTTATTTGTTAAAAGTGAAAATTCTTTTTTTTTTTTTTTTTGTTTACCTCTATTTTTGGCTATAGATGTTAAACTTTGGATAAGGCTATTTTGTGAGTGTGTTGGTAGTTTTGGTTAGAGAAAAATTTTAGTATTATGATACTCTCATGTAACTTTTATTTGTGGGACCTTTTATATATGATATTGTTTCGACAAAAGATGATAAAATAAATCCCTTGTTTAAGGTTCAATACGTAAAAGAAGAGAGAAAATTCCAACCCACCTTTTGTATTTCTTGAGTTAAGTTGATCATCACATTAGAAAAACGAGCTATCAAGTGTTTTGTTTTCAAGACTAACTAATCTTGAAATTTGGATATCAAATTGGACCTCACCTGAATCATACCCCATATTTGTTTTTGAAGAGAAGATCAATCTTAGTCTTCAACAATTGGGTGAGGGGTGTCACACAACCCAACATGTGTTTGAGAAATTATTTAAGGAGCTGGTTGGTACAATTTGGCTGACACTTTTGTACTATTGGATGGCAGGAGAGATAACTAAAAATTACCGTTTCTCCATGCATCTAATAGGTTAGAGGGGGGAATCCACAATGTGGCGTGGTGACCATAACATTGAATAATTTTTCCAACATATCAGAGTCGTCGTCACGTCATGAATATCATCAAGTGGTCTAGGATTGTAAGAACATGTGTGTATGCAATATCAATTGCGTTCGTATGTGAGTCTCATAGAGGCACGTACAAGTGACTCATCGCCACTTTGAATGCATGTGTATACCTAAAGCCTTAGAACATATTATATAGGCTTTTTTTTTTAGTTCAACAACCTGTACGTGGGTATGGAAAATTCGAATTCATGATCTTTTGGTTGGATACATATGTCTTAATCAATTGAGCTATATATGCTCGGTTTCGATTTGACACATACTATAGGCGCTGAGAAACATGGTTGTTAGTTTTCCACCACTTTGAATCATATGCCATTGATCTAAAAGGTCAGTTATCCAACCGTATGATACAATCTATCATAGCGAGATCCAATGTCTGAAAGATGAATTTTTCGGTAAGAACTATTTAACTATAAATATATATGTTAACTTTGTTCATATTTTCTCTTGTCAATCGTCAAATTTATGAATGCATATAGGTCAATAAGTTTCAATGTATTTTTATATTTAAAAACTATTTAACTATATGTCAAAATTGAAGAACTTTTGAAATTCATTTATTAAGTAAAATTTTAAAATAATTTTTTAAAAATTAATTCAAACAACTATTTATATTATTCTAATTTTCCACCTTCTCCATTTTATTGCTCACAGTTCAATAGTTAAAAGTCATGTCAACATGAGCATTTTTTTTTAATTCAACAATATATGAAAATAGAAATTCGAGTATCTGACGACGTCCTGATTGAAGGTATATATGTCACCCGTTGAGATGCTCAGGTTGGCAACCTGAAGCATTGTAAATTTAATGGCTAAAAATCACAATTTTTTAAAAGATTATTCTGAGTTTAAATCTGTTACCCTAAAATGCCAAGTGATTTTTTTTAAAAGTATTAAATTAAAGGTGAAGGATGATATTATCTCAAAAAGAATTTTCAACATCGAGACTTTTAATTTAATTAGGATTAGGATGAAAATGATGAAATTTTCCCAGAAAAAAAAATTCCTTCAACATATAAAGACTTATAAATATTATATAATATATATATTAGGTCAAACTAATTAAGTTTTTTTAATTTATAATTATTAATTAGATTAGATTGACTTTTTTTTTTTTGAGTTATTCAACATTTATAAAATAGGGAGATGTAACCATTAACCTTTGCATGATAGCATATATCTTATATATATATATTTACTGAATTAAGTTTAGATGGACATGTTGACTTAATTATATTATAAGTTTGTTTGACTAAATTAAAAAAATATGGTTTATAATCCAATTCACCACCAATATTTTTTCAAAAGAAAAACAAAAATCACAAATAATACCCTATGCATGAGATGCAAGATGAAATTCTTTCTCAATCGAAACCTGATTGGGAGAGAAAAATGAACGACTATCTTGTTCCACTGGCATTGATTATCGAGCGCTCAACAAGGTAGCTTAACTATCAAGAACAAAGCTATACACATCTTCACCATGAACATATAAAAATATCGACATGTCAAACAAAAATTTATTATAATTTGTACTATTTTTTTCAATTCTCTTTCATTTTCAACATTATGCATTGAAAATTAACTCAAATTACTTGATCTCTATATCAAAATAATTCTCTGAGTTCAACAATATGTAGAGATGGGAGAACTCGAACCTAGGACAAATAATTATTTTCAATTTGGCAAATAATTCTCTTTCATTTTTATTCAATTGCATTAGAGTGAAAATTAACAGGAAAAAAAAATAAGAATCACAGCTCAAAAATATCATCAACCGGGACATTTATTAGTTCACCTGGTGAGGTTCGGATCCACCTCAAGCTTATTGAAATAAAAAATAATAATTACAAAAAAAATGGACTGATTGCAAAATTAGCAAATTTATCGCCCTAGAAAACCGTTTCTATACAAGCGAGAGGCCTCCGACGGAGAACTGGTCGGAGAACCGGTCGCCGATGAGGGAGCAGCGGAAATGGAAGAGTCCAGCGAGGTCGCCGGAGCTGGGGAGAATGAAGACGGAGCGTTGGTGGAGGAATCCAGCAAGGTCGCCGAAGAGGAGGCGGAGGGCGACGGAGGCAACTCCGATGAGACCTCTGGAGAGGCGGCTGACGACGAAGAAGGAGAAGGCGAGATGGAACCAACCGGAGAGGGCGTGGGGGAGGTAGTCGGAGACTGAGCAACAGCGGCAGCCATGGCGGCAGAGATGAGAGCGAGAACAACAAGAGATTGACCAGCCATTTTGAAACTGAAAGTAAAAAATTGAAAAATAGTTGAGAGAGAGAGAGAAGGATGAAGAAGAAAATGAAGATCGAGAGATTATATACAAGGGAGAAAAGAGGAGAGAGAAAGAGAAGAGGGAAAATGAATGGAGGATTTGAAAAGCTTTAAAATTAGGGTTTGACGAAGTTTTTCCTTTTGGGTGGTGACGAAGACGATTCAATTTGAGGTTAAAATGAGTTGATGTCACAAAAAAAATTATATTTTTTTCTTTTCTAACTTTCTCTCTCCTTTCTCTTATTTTAGCTTTCTCTCTTCTCTCAAATTTTTCAATCCGAATTTTTTTTAGAGCTATTGAAAGTATAAAGACTAAATTTGAGCATTTTAGTTGTTTAAGGTTAATGATGTGGTTAAAAAAATTGATTCGTTTCTTTGATAATCAAGTGTTTTTTTTAAAATTTTTTTAAACATCTATGTTTGGCTCTAACCTTAAACTTTGAATAAGAATAATGTTTCTATCAAATACTTAGGTTTGGGTGCTTTTTCCCTTGGATTTGTATCGAGATTTAGGTATATATTCACCATTGAGTTTGGACAATTTAATTTTATGGTTTGGTTTGGAGTGTTTTGCTTGTTAAGAATTTTATCTATTTAATTGGTTGAGCTTTTAATAAAGTACTGCAATTTAACTATTGAATCAAAATTTAACTTTCAAAATTAAATTAAATTCTTCCAAAACTTATGGTCGAAGATATCTACTTTAATTTTCAGATTTGACATATTTCGATGGATGAATTGATTTGAGCTAATTTGTGAAACAATAGATTGAATAATGTGGATGACATTTTTAAAGATTTAATTAGATAAGTATACATGTTTGAGTTATATTCTTTTTATTGATCCAATAGGTCGATCTAATTATAATAAAGCTTATTGTACCAAAGTTTTTAAAGATATCTCCTTTTTGCATGGATTTCATTTCATGCATGGCCAAAAATTCTTTCCTTAGTCTCAGTTATATATACATATATCTTTCTTTGCATGTTTATATGACAATTAAAAAATTTACTGGGAATGAAAAGAGTACAATAGATTTGTTTATGAGTCATTTTATAGAATAATTATTGAATGAGATCCCTACAATAATGCAACCACATCTCCTAATAAATGTTGATATATAGATTTGAATATCGTCATAGTCCTAATAACGACTACTAAATATAAATTCGAGATACTTTTATGATTTCTCTTTGATAAATTTAATAGTGTAAAACTCTGTCGGCCATATTGTGGTGGCCTCATCCAATAATTTCTTCTTTTTATAATATTGAGTTGGACAAAATAAAGCTAATTAGATAAATTCATTCGTTTGCCCATTTTTCATTTTGATAAGGTGTCGATGGGTGTCGGGTATCATGACCCCATATGTTAGGGTTACATCATCACTAAGTACTTTTTGCGAGCAATCATGGGTTATAAACATATATATGCATGGTATCTAAGTTCGTATGTGAGTTAACAAAAGGTACTGCGACCTCTCGCCACATTTCATGTTTTCATACCCAGCTAGAGTAAGAATACATTAGAATGTATTATAGGAGAAACATATGGTGTTGGTTTCTTTACTACCCTAGGCCATGCCATGGTCTAAATATGAACCGTCCTATGATGCATATGTGCATGTCAAAGACAAGGGTGAGCATTCCAAAATGAATTTTTCAGGTATCTTCTATTAAATGAGAATCTAATTAATAATAGTATCGAGTAGCATAGGTGTGTACATCCCATGACTCAGAAGTTATTTATACTATAAGGTCAAGCTCTCGTACAATATGTGTATATAGGCATTGGCATGGACATGGGAGTGTGTGTGTGTGTATATATATACACACATATAATGTATGGATGGATAGATGTTAAAAAGGTTTTCAAATGACAATATAGTTGCATGGGCAAGTCGATATGTGTGTTCCGAGTGAGCAGCAAAGTCAAGGTCATGACACTCTAATAAAAACGAACTATTTGTGGTAGTACTCTAAAATACTTACGGGCACCTCAACGTCAACTAATTAAGCTTTTCATATTCCAACTTTTTACATTCTTGTCATTGATCAATTTTATGAATGCATTTAAATTATTAGTTTTAATGTATTTTTATACTTTTATTTTAAATATTATTTAACTATTGAAATTCAAAAAATTATATAAAAATGTTATGGACATGTGAAAGTGTCATTTATATTTGGGCAAAAAAAAGCAATAAATTCATAGAGAACATATATATATATATTAATAAATAAGATATTTCACAGTTTTAAATAGATTAAAA
>JAOANK020694631.1:0-11339 GCA_026257165.2 Telfairia occidentalis | reverse complement strand
GCTAAAAAGAAGCAATGAATGCCTTCAGATATGTGTGAACAAAGACCACATCTTCCAAATCTCAATCAAAATTTTGACATTCTTCTATATTATTCCAACCTCCAAATACTTCAATTTACCCAACATGTTATAGGTTTACTATGATATCAATTCATGAATGGGCCCATACCACACTTGGGGCAAAGAAAAACCATGGTTGTTTTAACCTTCAAAAAAATTGTCACTTTTGTATTAAAAGCTTTGAAAGTAATGAAATAATCTTGAACTTTATGAGGTTTACTGTTCCATAATTCAATCTTGTATTGGCATAATTCGCTATATCTTGCCTCTCTCTTTTGACTCATGTTTAAAATTCTCTTGCATTTCTATTCATGTCCAAATATATCCTCTCTATTTCCTTTTCCTTCAAATAAGGGTGAGACAAATTTTGCATGTTCATACAAAATTTCAAAAATTTTAAACATGAACAAAAGAAATGGTTGAACATGTAATACCTACCAACTCAAACATAGACTAGCAGTTGATGAAAATCACACAGCTACAACAAAAGAAACAACACAAAAATTCAATCCTACATCTCAGCAACATTTTGTCAAATTCCTAAAGACTAATTCATAACAAAAAAGGAAAATATAATCAGCAATCATTTCATCAACAATTAGCTCACTAAGGCAAGTCAAAATATGAAATAAAACTTGTCTATCTTTACAAAATCAAATGACTGCAAACCTGGAATTTACAAAGAAAGCAAGTCCACTAGAATTTACAAAGAAGGCAAGTACATAACTGTTGTACATTCAACATAGTCGTGCAAGCTTCTTGTCATCCAACCTGCAGCCAACTTTGATCAGTTTCTATCCTGCCTCAAGAACAGTAGATATACTTTAATTATGCTTACCGTTGATATTAAAAAATGTACAATTTATTTTAGCTCCTTCCTTCTAAGTCCTCTTCTTTCCTTTTGCATTTTTTCCTCTTCTTTCCTACGTGAGTGTCTTTAAAAGACAGAACTTTCTTGTGTAAAAAGAAAGTTGAGGAATAAGCTTGTTCCAAGAGAAAATTCAAGGTTTTGTTTTGGTAGTTTCAAGCTTGAAGTTGCATAGTCAACAAAAAAGAAAAAAAAAGCTGACAACAATTGAGTAAGGCAAAAGCAAATACTTACAAGTTAAGGAGAAATTCATTTTTTAGTTTATTAGTATAAAAAGTGCCTTTCATTCTCAACTAGGAGTACTGATTACAACTTGAAAGTAAAAAAGATTGAAAGTTAGATGAAGAAATTAAACTCAAACATTACGAGAACTAATTGATTAGAGTTGTATTCATTCCTGTTGTATTTCAATATAAATGTCAGTTACGATACACCACAGTAATAATAATAATCTTCTTTGAATTAGTTGAAGATAAAAAAGGACTAATAAGTCATTTTTGTGAATAAAATTGTGGATTAAAACACAATTATTTACAAAAGGTTCAAGTCAAATACTTGTGAGGTTTTAGAAAAAAAAAAGTAAAATACTAGTGGAGTTTTGGAATCTTCAGTGATGGTCATTTTATCTATTTCACCATATGTGGCACATGTACTCTAATATATCAATTTCTTCATATCATGGGCAATCATTGATTCTATAACTGTCAAGGTATTTGATGTAATATTGTGATAATACATACCATAAGAAAACAAAAAATACTATAATTAGGCAAATGCTCTTTTTTTTTTTTGATAGACCATTTTTTGGGAAAAAGAGTTGTAGCCTTATGTAACAAAGACAACTTAAATTGTAAATCTAATGTTTTAGAACCGTGGTTACAACCGAAATGAAATGGGTATAACCATCTAAAATTCCCTATAAAGGATTGAACAAAATGTTTTAAGAATAAACTAACTATGTTGTGGTTCAAACGAAAAAACACACACAACAAAGTTGAACTTGATTGAAAATGTTGAACCCTTGACACTGTCTTGTATCATAGGACTTTGTGAAGAAAATCATCAAGAAAATAAGTCATTGAAAGCAGAAAATCAGGCAGCAAATATCTTAATCAAGGGTGGCTGATTTTGGACTAATCCCGAACACAGATTTACTTACCATTGGGCATCTTTTGTAGCTGGTTTTTTTAATCTCAAATCAACCTAAAATCAGCTTGTTTTTCTCCTGAAATCAAGCTAAAATATTTTATCACTAATGTAACCTATCAAAGCAGCAAAAGGAGGAGTCAATTTTCAGTGGAAGAGACTAAAATTTCAACCAAAGAAGAAAAAAAATAATCCTGAACAGATTTCTAGAATTTCCAAATAAAAGAAGAAATGGAAACCTAAAAAGATTTCAAGAATTTGCAACCAAATTTAGAAGAAAAGAAAGCTTAATAAATTTCAAGAATTTGCAACCAAAGAAGAGAGAAAAGCTAAACAAATTTCAAGAATCACAGATTCTTGAATAAACGCAAAGAGAAGCGAAAACTATAGCGCTGAAAAATTAAATGTTTTGTTGTTAATCTCCACAAAAGAACAAAACAAAACAAAAAAATCATATTCAAAACAACCCTTCAACACACATATCAACAAAACAATAATTCATATTTCAATTCACACCTTCGGGCACAGAGAAGTAAGCAAAATAGAGGTATAAATCTCAAATCTCACTCGTCCTTTATGCAACCCTCAAGAAAATTGAAATAAAAAGTATTGAAATTTAGCTCTCACCTCTCTTTACTATCCATATACCAATTGAATATTTAAGAAAAGAAAAGAGGGGAAAGCAAACTTGCAATCAAGTTGTTCTTGCGATTTAGATCCCTCCCTTTTCGGATGTAACATTTCCCCCTTTTTTGATGAGAAAATCGCACGAGGAGAAGAGATCGATTGGTAAATGAGAGATCTTTGTGCACAATCGATCAACAAATGATGTGTTGAAGGGGAATAGTCGATCGAAAAATCACAAAGAACTCAGTGTGTGATACCCTTGTTATCGACGAGAAGAAAAGATGAGGTCGAAAAGGGATGGCTTTTTCGATGAGAAGAAAAGAAAAACATAATAGCGGTCGCGCCCTTTAATTTAAATTTTCTTTTTGCCGCTTTTTTTTCATTTTTTTTATAGCTTTTTTAATAAAAAGCTATCCCAATAAGTTATAAATGGTACTTTTTGTTGTAGTGATTGCTACATCACATGAACAACTGAACGCTGGATTGAGAGATGTGAGAATCGAGGGAGCAAAGTGGCGAGTATCTTTAATTAGAACCAAGACATTTTAATCTGCTTTTCTGAAATCCGAAACCAACACTTGGTTATCTTTTCTGAAACTTTAGTTGCTTTTAGTGACACTACTCAACAATAAAGAAAGATCGCATCCGAGTATTTGCTATCTTTCGCTCGCTTAGTATTGATGTAGGAAAAATTATTGCCTCTGAGATCTAACTATATTGAAGAACGAGAGTAGGCAACCTGTTTTTCCCACATATGATCACAGCACTGTGCAAGAGTTTCAGTGCCATATTTCTAGAGGATGTACCTCCTTTTAGGAGGTGATGATCTACACAACAAATCTAGTGCGATAGCAACGTGACGAAGCGCCACCTCGAGTGGGAGGTCTTCTGAGTGGTGTTTATCATTTGTTGGAGCAACAGAAGCTGCAACTAAGTTGCATTGAATTTTAGGAAGGACAGTTTCAGACCTTCTGAAGTTATGCGCGTAGGCGTGACACCGCCATTAGGAAGTCAATTTAGGCAAACTTCATAAAACCCTCTCAATGTTTTCCCCAATTTTAGGATGATCAGATGAACTCATAGATCCAACTCTGACCAATGGTGCATGAAGAAGTTGCTAACGAGCAGGATCCACCGTTTAAAGAATGAAAATGAAGACTTATGATGCTTTGGGATGTGGCATGTCCCTTGTTCTCTTTATCTTTTGTTATTTAATTTTTCTTGTTTTCTTTTGTTTTAATTTTCTCTGAGAAAGAATTTATTTTGTGTTGCTAGTGCTTGACCCCTCCCCCTTCATAAATTTTTAACCCTACTTATTTAGTGCAATATTTTTTGTTGGGGTTCAATTCTACCTCTATGAAGCATTCTAGCTGATATCCTTAGAATAATTCTTTATTATTGATCATAACTGTGGATCCAACGTTTCCAAAATGTGTGAACCATACTTTGTTGAATTTAGTGTGAATGAGAGTACTTATTTGTGTCTGCTAGAGTTGAAAAGTTATCTACTCAATATTTTCATGCACATTAAGTGTAACATCCCAAGATTGTACTAAAATAATATAGAAAATTTCATGTTGAATTTTAATTTTTTAAGGTTCTACATGAGATTTAATTTTCCAAGTCTAAATTTAAGATATTAAAATTAGCCAATAAATTTTATTGGCTATTAAATAAAATTAACATACAAGACAATTAAATAAATATCTAAACAATGAAGTATTTAAGAAATAAGTAATAATAATTATAATATATGATTTTAAGAAGAAAGATCTATAAAGTTGGAGAATGTATGATTTTAAGAAGAAAGATCTAGAAAGTTGGAGAATATATGATTTTAAGAAGACAGATGTAGAAAGTTAGAGAATGTATGATTTTAAGAAGAAAGATCTAGAAAGTTGGAGATATATGAATTTATCAAGAAAAATCTAGAAAGTTGGAGAGAAAGAAATGATGGTGGATTTCTCGTGTAAAGAGGGGATAAGGGATTCATTTTGGGGTACAAAACTAGGAAATATCTCCTCTCCTCTTGGCACAAGTAAGTTCTCTTTCCTTTTTCCTTCTCTCTCTAGTTTAACATTTAAGAAGATTTTATAAAGCTTCAATTATGTAAATATGAAAGATAAAATCAATTAACAATGTTATTAAAATAATAAAGTTTCTTTATTCATTACAAACATCAAATAAAGATTAATAACTTAACAAAGTTTGAAGTTTCTCTACTACAAATCTTCTTCTTCTTCTTCTTCTTCTACTACTACTACTACTTAGGATCAAACCATAAGAAATAATTATGAATAAATAGGATCACAATCGAGGTAAGTAGCTTATCTCACTCTCTCTTTAAGTGGCTTATATGATAGTTTTCCTTTCTTGTGTTGCATTACATGTTAAAACATGTTTCATTATAAGGGACCCCATGCATTATGTATGTTCATGATCATGTCCAGATCAAGTTATTTTTAGGTATAGGCTATGCTTGGCTAGCAGGGTATGTATGGTTGCACCCCTCGAGACCCAACCTTTTGTTATGCTTATGATAGGGGCTAGTAGGGAATGTATGGTTGCACCACCTACGTTTATGTTAAGGGTTGATGTCCGATGCGACTTTGGCTCTACTGACGGCATGCCACTGCTAATCAACAGATGAGTTAGTTTCACTTAAGGCCACATTTTTCTATTATGGCAGTGGAACTCATGTTGGAAGCATGAGTTCATGTTTTGGGTCCCAATCATATATGTTTGTATGACATGTTGCATGTGACTGTTCATTTGGGCACTACCTTAGGTGAGAGCTACTTACTGGGTATATCATATACTCATCCTATTTTATAGATTTTGTAGGTAAGGATACAACGTAGGTGGCATGACTGGGCGTCACTCAAGGGGCCAACCATCAAACTCATTGTTTTGGTCATATATGCATTTTGTTCCACTAAGCTAATGTTTTATGGATCCTGGTATTCTGTAAAAAGAAACTTTTGTATAGTTTTTACTACTTGATTAATGAAAGTTTTTATGTGATTTTTAAAAATTTTTTGACCAAAACTATAACAAAGTCTAGGTATGCATGTCTTAGCGATCTGATCTTATTATATTAGGGTCTGGACGTTACACTAAGGTCCCACTTTGTACCTATTATTAGGATCGTACTTTTTGTCTAATCTGATTTCTAAGGAAAACTTGCTCCAGCATTTAGAGAACTGACATTTTGCTCAATAATTATTACCTATAATTATTTAAACTAAGTTTGAGGATTTTACCCCAATTTCAAAGCACATTAAGGACAATGCGCCTTTTTAAGTTTGAAGATGTTGCATCCCCTTTGGTCCTTTAAAATTTTTTATTGAGCTTTATAATTGCATTCCTCTTTTCTATAGAGCACACTTCTCTCCCTTAAAAATTTTCCTTCTCAGTAAGGCTAGTAACTAGGGGTATTTATGACACTCATTATTTTCCACTGCATCAAAAAGGAACTCAGAGGGGCTGTGTTAAAAAAATAAAAATTAAGGGATGAGTGTTGCCTAAATGTTACTTCTTTCCCATAACTTAGGTGCACTTTAACACCAATGTTTCCACTCTTAGGGGCAAGAGAAAGTAATAAGAAGCATTGTTGTTGAGAAAATGAACGTTTAATCCCTGGTAAGTGTTGAGTCTAGAAAATAGAGTATGTTGCCACAAACATGTCGCTACTCAAAAATTAAAGATTATGACTTGAAGGGAACAAAAGTTTTACTATTACAAAAGAATTTAGAAAGCAATCTGTGGACACTGAAATCTTAGGAAACCAAAAGCAGTGTTGAGAAGGGAATATGATGGAACTCTTATTGGTGGATTCCACAATAGGTTTGATGATTTAGAAATTAGCAGACTTAGAGATAGAAACTTTAGAATAAGTAGATGTGGTAGCATGTGCAGGAAGATAAAGAGGAGATAAAAGATTGATTTGAAGTAGATGTGAACTAGGTGGAAAGTCAAAAGTTTTTCATTGAATTGTTTCTCATATTATGCTGCAAGATTTTGTTTGCTAGCTTAATATTGTTGAATTCTTAGAATTTTATGCATTACTCAAGGATGAGCAATACTGCAAGTTTTGGGATTTAATAACTCTCCAAAATAGAGTTATTAGGATTCTTTCTGGTGAATTTTAACCTTTTTATTTTATAAAGTATCTATGATTGGTTAATGAATGGCTAGGTTTATCCTTCTTTTCCACTTAGAATTCTTGAGAATTCTCATATTATTTTAGTATTCTATCCGAAGCATCAAATGAATGATTTTTGAGAGCTTTACACTTAATGGCTACTAATGTCAGCTGTTTTGTAAGTAGATAAATGACAGAGCATTATTCAAACATAAAATTACCAAGAGAATGAGGGAGCATTTTTATGCAAAATGAAAGCAGATATTATGCGGGAGAATAACAAAATTTTAAATTATGAAGTGAAATCAAGTGGTCATTGAATGGATGACATAAGAATTATTTGACCTAATGAGCCTCCAATTTACAAGAGAATTCTTATAAAAAGAAACGGTTGCAATCTATAAGAGTAATCATTTTAAAGTTCGATTTTAGTTCTAGTTTTAAGTCGAGTTTAAAGTTTGAGAACCTTTCTACTCTCCAACTCCTTGTTTTAAGATGTTCTTCATTGTTCAATATGTGTGTTTGTTTGGACAACACGCATGAATGACTTTTCTATGTTTCGAGAGAAATAAAGAGAAGTAGTTTGCCTTCAAAATACATTAACTTCTCGATTAAGTTAGGTGTTGGCTAAATGGGGAGGTTAGGGATAATCACTCTCCTAATGCACTAATACAATAACTTTCATTGATATAGGTTAATGTGAGTTAACTTAAGATATTTGGAAAATCTTGGAGGATTCCCAGAGAATTGTATTGTGATTCGATTTCTGTAATCCATTTGCTTCAACATTCTATCTTCAGAAAAATATCATTATACCTTAATCTGAACCCACTTATTCATAACATTCTGAAAGTATTCTTTTTAGTCTGTCATTTAGTTTAGTCCAAAATTAGCTAATACAAAAATCAAAATTATTTACTTGTTTAGCATTTGAATTCACTAAAAGTTGAGTTAGAATAAGTTAAAATCTACCACTAATCCTTGAGGAGACGATACAAACACTTACCACTTGCTGCTAACGGTGTACACTTGAACATCCCTTGTGTAGATATCATTGCATATTTTGACTTCACTATGCCTAAGCAACAGAAACCTAAGCGAAAGTGGAAGTGCTGAGACCTCAGCTCGAGATAAAAATGGATGAAAAAATCAGAGACACAAAAAGTGAGTATATATAGCCCCAAATGTTGCATACAACCGTTGATCGTTGAGCGAGATCAACAGTGCAGATGCACAGTACGTAATACCGCTCCAAAAATCAGCCATCCAAACTGCACTGCCTTGGATGAGACGTCCTCTTAACTCTACTTCGGAGCCCCAAGGAAATGGACATGAAGCTCAATGAACTGGGGCCTCGAGGCCACCACATGTCCTTTCGTGGTGAATGTCGTCACCAACACCCAGCACGTGCTCGTGGTGAAAGTGAAGGGATTGAATCCCCAGCAGAAGTGATTGAACGACAATGCATTCAATGTTGAACTTGGAAAGAACATGCATAAAACCAATAATACAGAGAACAAGAAACATAATGTTTACATTTGAAGAACTTGCACGTAATTCCTAAGAGCGTTGTTCAACAGCAAGTCTTTGATGAACACCACCATTCAATCAACTTGCTATCCTCAGGATGAAGAAACTGAGATTGTGGGATCTCTTCTCAATTTTTGTGAGGAAAAAGGGCAACGTGAGATTTCTGTCAAAAAGTCACCCTCTGTGTTCTAAAAAGTTAAGTTTTTATCGAGCAAATGAGAGAGAGAGTAGGGGGCTAAAAGCCCTCCCACGTAATGCCATTAACTCCTCGTTAATGGAGAGTTAATTTAATTTTAATAAAAAATAATTAAATAATTAAATAATTAATATAATTAATTAATTTTCTCATAATTAATTAACTATATACTATACACATTAATCACATTATATGCATATCTCTCTCTTTTAACCTATGGTTTTAATATGAATCCTATTCATATTAAATTTTTAACCTATAGTATTTATGTGAATCCCATTCACATAAACATGATTTGAATCTTATTCAAAAGTTTAAATTCTCACATATTATATTGTTTAATTATAAATCATATTTATAATTAACGATATATTATAATGTATCAATATATATTTATACCATATATATTCCCTCAAATAATTTGAACCAAAAATACTATTCCTTACATAATCCTTAGCGAGCTAGCAAGTGGACCTTATGGACCTAGAAATTAGAAGCTCCAATGATAGAGGATTAATTAATTAAACTCTTTAATTGATTAACCAATATTCATTAACTGACTGTCACTCCACTAAAGACCGACAACTACACTCTTCGCACTGTAGATATATTTCTATGTCCATGGATTTAATCAATCAATAATAAGTCGACCCTTCACAATTGCTTGTAACCATAGCTAGGTCAAATTACCGTTTTATACACGTGTTACCTCTAACTCCTTAAGCACCACTGATACCTCTAATGAACAATATAGTCATAGTCCAACTATGATCTAGACCCCTCTCTAGCCAGTAAAAGGGTGAGACAACTCATTGTTCAAGCCCCAATATCAACTCTTATGGGAGCAATTCTAAATATGTGAATTCTAATCTTGTACATTTGAGTTCCCAGCTCCCTACTCAGACAAATCCCTAAAAAGGTAGGCTTATTGAGTCGATGAATCTTGCCACTCTCACCCATACTAATCAAAGGACTGCCTTCACAGACAGGAGTTCACAATTGACTCAGGATTAAGGTCAAGTCACCTATGATCATCCTAGTGAAATGTAATTCTCTATCAACAACGGTGTTATGTTGAGAGACGAATCATTTCGCGGTTCGGTCTTATACATGCCCCACATGTATAGGATACCCCCACCCACATGTTTTTACATGAACGTTTAGGATCAAAATGTTTGTGACACTTTACAACACTTGTAACAATCAAAAAGCAGGCCATATTTGTAGTGTTACCAAGATAAGGCACTCAACCTTATCCATATACTACAGACTATTTAGATTATTCCTTAGACATGATCCACCTGTATATCTCCACATACATGTTAAGCTTTCATAAAATAACATTTGATCTTAGTTTATTGGATTGAGTTTATGAACACTAAATGTCGAATAAAATAACTCTTATTTTATTAAATAAATAATTTGAGTACATAAAAGAAATTACAAATTACAGACCACGAGGTTTAGGGCATCCACCCCAACAATCTCCCACTTGTCCTAAAGCTAGTGGGTGTACAATACAGATATCAACTAAATGTAAAGTACATCAATTCAATAAACTAGGACATAAACATCAATAAAACTCCCACTTGCCCTAGTCAAGTCTATACATGTCTCGTATACCTAGACTGTCTAGGTGACCCTCGAACACCTTAGCCGGGAGGGGCTTTGTAAATGGATCAGCAACATTGTGCTCCGAAGCGATGTTCTTGACTATCATGTCCCCTCGATGCACTATCTCCCCGATGAGATGATATTTGCGCTCAATGTGCTTTCCTCTCTTGTGACTTCTGGGCTCTCTAGAATTTGCCATAGCACCACTATTATCACAATAAAGGGTGATGGGCCTTGACATGTCTGAAACTATTTCCACGTCTATTAAGAATTTCTTGAGCCACACAACCTCCTTGGCGGCTTCACAAGCAGCAACATACTCTGCCTTCATGGTAGAGTCAGCAATACAACCTTGCTTAGTGCTCCATACTACAGCTCCTCTGTTAAGAGTGAACACTGATCCCGAAGTGAATTTCCTAGAATCCCTATCGGTCTGAAAATCAGAGTTAGTGTATCTTGTAAGGATCAAATCCTTAGCCCCAAACACAAGCATGTAGTCCCTCATTCTTCTAAGATACTGGAGGATGGTTTTAACAGCTGTCCAGTGATCAAATTCTGGATTGGACTGATGTCTATTAACTATCCCTACTGTATAGCATATGCAAGGTCTTATAGAGAATATAACTTAAATTAGGTTGCCAACAGCCGATACATAAGGGATCTGTCTCATTTGCTCAACCTCTTGAGGAGTCTTAGGACACTGTTCCTTAGACAATACAATTTTGTGCCTAAAAGGTAGTAAACCCCTCTTGGAATTGCACATCGAATATCGTTCAAGCATTTTGTCAATACACAATGCCTAAGATAAGACTAGCGTCTTGTTCTTACGATTCCTGATAATTTGAATCCCTATAACATACTGCGCCTCTCCCAAATCTTTCATTTGGAATTGGGCCACAAACCATTTTTTTATCAAAGCCAATAGGCCGACATCATTCTCAATGAGTAGAATATCGTCCACATACAAGACTAAGAACACTATTGAATTGTTGTTGATTTTCTTATAGACACAAGGTTCATCAACATTCTAGTCATAGCAATAAGACTTGATCGCATTATCAAATCTTATATTCCAACATTGAGATGCCTGTTTCAATCCATAGATGGATCGATTCAATTTTCAAACCATTTGCTTTCGACGTTGCTCTACGAAT